>PVIR01007153.1:7920-38599 GCA_004026965.1 Petromus typicus
TTTTTTTTTTAGGTTTTTGGAGACAGGGTTTCACTTTGTGGTTCAGGCTGGCCCTGAACTCAGCCTCCAACTCACATCACAGCAATCCTCCTGCCTCTGCCTCCCGAGTGCTGGGATTACAGGCGTGAGCCACCACGCCCGGCACTGTGGTATGTGGTACTGGTTGTTGCTGAGCGTGAGTCTCCATGCCCAGTATGGTATGTGGTTACCGGGGAATCGAACCCGGGCCCTTGTGCTTGCAAGACAGGCACCGGAACCACTGAGCTAACTCCACGGCCCCATCAATATTTTTTTTGAGACAAGTTCTCACTTTGTAGTTCAGACTGGCCTCAAACTCACTATGTAGCTGAGGCCAGCCTTGAACTCACAGCATTTCTCCTGGCTCTGCTTTCTGAGTGCTGGGATTACAGGCATAAACCACCATGCCTGGCAATGTGGTATATGGTTACAGGGGATCGAACTCAGGACCTTGAGTTTAAAGGCCGATGCCAGAACCACTGAGCTAAATCTCCCCAGCCCAACCATTAATCTTTTAAAAGACATCTCCCAAGAAAATCCTTGTGAATTAGGGCCGGGCAGTTTTTGGACATGACACCAAAGTCATGACCTCTCAAAGAAAACTACCAATAAATTAAGACTTTGTCAAAACCAAATCCTTTCTTTTTTTTTTTTTTTTTTTTTTTTGAGACAGGGTCTCGCTTTGTGGTTCAGGCTGGCCCTGAGCTCAGCCTCCAACTCACATCACAGCAATCCTCCTGCCTCTGCCTCCCGAGTGCTGGGATTATAGGCGTGAGCCACGATGCCCAGCACTGTGATATGTGGTACTGGTTGCTGCTGGGCATGAGTCTCCACACCCAGTATTGCATGTCGTTATCCAGGGATCGAATCCGGTCCTTGCACTTGCAAGACAGGCGCCAGAACCACTGAGCTAAATCCTGGGCCCCAAACATGAGTCTTTGGAAGGCGCTTCCTGTTCCAACCACTACAGAGAGCAGTGTCTTGTACTCCCTCCTCCCCTGCTTTTCCTGGGAATCTACTGCACAGTTAAAGGGCCTGTGAAGCACTGTGGGGCCCAGGGTCACAATCACAGCTCCGAGTCCAGGCACTCACGGATCTCTCTCCTGCAGGATCGTGTGTGAGATGGGGGAGGCCAAGCCCAGCCAGCACGCAGGCTTTGTGGAGATCTGTGTGGCCGTGTGTCGGCCCGAGTTCATGGCCCGCTCCTCACAGCTCTACTACTTCATGGTGAGTCCTGGTCACCACAAAGCTCATGGTTGCTCCTAGGACCTTCTTGTGACCATAGGCCAGGGGGCCATGGGAGTCCTGTGGTGCCACAAGTGAGAAGAAAGCCTTTGAAATCTCTAAGATCCAGGCTCAAATCCAGACCGAGCTGTGCCTGGTTGTGGGGCTCTAGGTACGATGCTCTGGTCTTTCCCAAAATCACCACTTGGCTGAGTGGAGGGTGGCACAGTGGGTGCATGAGTGCATGGTCTACATATGAGGACTCCCAGGACTTGTACCTGGCTCTACCACGTACTGACCAAGGGAACTGTGACAAGATACTTAATTCCGTTTCTTCATTTGTAGAATGGATAGTAATATCACCTACAACATAGTATCGTGAAAATTACGTAAAATGGACTTATTCTTTCTAGTATCATTTCCTGTGTTATCTATAATCACCACTGTCCTTGTTAAATCCTTGCTTTTCCTGTACACTCAGGCCCACCACTGCCAGCCCATCAGTGTCGTACTTCCCCTCTACCCACTCACCATCAGTACTGCCCCATGACCTCTTTAGTGCTTCCTTCACCTGTCCTGCATCTCATGGCCCCCATCCCACCTGCACATCCTGTCCATGTCTTTTTTTCCTTTTTTGAGACACGGTCTCATTTTGTAGTTCAGGCTGGCCCTGAGCTCAGCCTTAAACTCACATCACAGCAATCCTCCTGTCTCTGCCTCCCGAGTGCTGGGATTACAGGCGTGAGCCACCACGCCCCGCATTGTGGTATGTGGTGCTGATTGCTGGTGGGCGTGAGTCTCCACACCCAGTATTGTATGTCGTTATCGGGGATCAAACCTGGGCCTTGCGCTTGCAAGACAGGAACCCAAACCACTGAGCCAAATCCCTGGCCCACTAAATCCTTTTTCTGAGAAAGACTCTGTGAAGAGGGTAACATACATGGTACAGTGTGGGATAAAATATCTTGAATTCTTAATTCTGACAAGAGACTTATACCCGGGGGGGGGGGGGGAACTCTCTATATGCAACAGTAAACAAATTTAAGAATCCAATTTGAAAAATGTACAAAAATACTTAGTTCACTAGTTTATTTAAATGACAAATTTACTTCAAAATTTACTTCAAAATTAAGTACCTGAAAAGATGTTCAATACTGTTAGTCACTGGAAAAATACAAATTAAAGGCATGATGATATGCTACTACACACATATTAGAATGCTGTGAAAAAACCACAAAAACCCTACAATATCAACCGCTGTCAAAGATGTAGAGCGACTGGATTTCTTATACATAGATGGTGGAAATACAACCTAATACACCACTAAGTTTGGCAATTTATTATAAACACAGACTGGCTCTAAGAATCAGCAACTCTACTCATAGAAAATTTTTCTACAGAAATAAAAACATGTCCACCCAAAAATCTGTACACAAGTATTTATAGCAACTTTCTTTAAACAGCTCACAACTAGAAACAACAAACTATTCTTTAATAAGTGAATACAAAGTAGTGGTTCAGCCACAAAGTGAAATATTACTCTGCAATAAACAGAACAAACCCTTCATGCATGCAGCAGTTTGAAGCTTTCTCCAGGGCATTACTCTGAATGAGAGGGGAAGCACCAATCTAAAAGGATTATATACTGTATGGCTCCATTTATGTAACATTATTGAAATGACAAAATTATAGTGATGGAGAACAGATCAGTGGTTACCAGGGATCAAAATTGTGGAGAAGACAGAATTTAAAATGGCAGCATGAGAAAGTTTCTTTGTGGAAGTGGAACAGTTCTATATCATGATTTCTATAGTAGTGGCATGCATCTGTGTAAGTGATTAAATTTCATAGGATTATACATAAAAGCATATAAAAGCTGTAAAGTTCAAACAGGTCTGCAGTTAACACACTGCACAAATGTCAACTTATTGGTTTTGTTCATGTACACTGACTATGTAACAGCACCGAGCTGGAAAATGATAGGAAAAGATAACAGGAATTGTTGGTTCTACTTTTGTATTTCCTTCTGAGTACATAATTATTTTTAAATGCACCTTTAAAAACTGGTATATGAAGAGACTTCTAAGTACAATCCAAACTCTAAACCTTTTCCTAGAAGACTCTTTTAACAAGGCCCATAAAATAAAAAACTTAAATTGCCTCACTTGTGGATCTGTTGAATCCTCCACACTTTTCTACAGTGGACTCTTGACTTATGAACTCATTTTACTGCCAAGAACTGGCTGTAACTTAGCTTGGTCAACTGAAGGTTTAGGTTCTTTCTACACATCCTTTAAAATCTCTCCCCTGTATACAGGCAAATCTCAGTGACCTTAAAAAGACACTGGCTCAGGACTTTTCAGTTAACCCCACACAGGAAAGATGTTGTAATGTTCATTCCGGAATACTTTAAGGGTTAAATCTGTATCTGAGACTATCTGGAACCACAAGAGACCAGCATCCAGGTCTAACACTGGTTGTAAATTAAAACAAAAATTCTGGTGTAACCCAAGTTGTATGTCAGGCGGTTGTAATTTGACGGCCCATTGAATTTCTCTTTTCATTCCTTCTCCATTTTCTGAAATAACCCTATTAATACAAAATCCCTTAAAACTGCAGCTTCCACATTATTTCCTAATATGTCAACTTCTAATGGTTAATAGTGACTGTACTCAGACCTGGTGCTATTGGTAAGGACTCCTCAAATCCTGTCCTAGCTTGTATGTTATGATAAATTCTTTCACCTCTAGTCAATTAGCCTTGTGTTTCTTAATGTTTTTGAGTGATCAAAAAGAAGCCTTAGAGAGATGATTATTCTTTTAACTCTCACAATTTTCTTTGAAGATGAAAGGACAAACTGTCGTCAAATTAACATGGCAGTGCTATAAAATCCAACTGTGTTTCTATAACATACTTTTTAAAAAAAATTGTAAGAATGATTGGGTAGCAGGTTAACTTTTGCACTGTCCAGCACTCCTACTTCCTCATTTTTTTTTCCCCTTTCTCCCTCTCTTAGCTCCATTCTTGGAAGAATTTTTACAAATAATTACAAACATCCTGATGCTATTTACATACTCATTATATCCAGACAAAATTCAAGTGATTTAAAACATTTCTTAAGCTTCACCCACACTGACCCTTGAAATTCACTGCATATTTCTGATGGCAACCTTTTGGGCAAACTGAAATGATATCAGCTTTCAAACAGTTGTGCTATCTAAATTTTTTTTTACCATTATGTAAAAATATTAATATAAAGTATAAGTTTGTTTAAGGTTGGATTTAATGTTTTTAAGATTTAAACTCTCTAAAATTCTACAAGTTGATGGGTCAACTTGATTTAATCATACATAATTCTTATTATGCTACCATCATAAAGACTTACATTAACTGAGTTGCAGTTTCCACAGCCCCAGTTAACACCAAGAACCTGGACTATTATCATGTAGAGTTCATTAATAAATAGTATTTGGATATAGTGACAATTTTTTTTTTTTTTTTTTAGGTTTTTTGAGACAGGGTCTTGCTTTGTGGTTCGGGCTGGCCCTGAGCTCAGCCTCAAACTCACATCACAGCAATCCTCCTGCCTCTGCCTCCCGAGTGCTGGGATTACAGGCGTGAACCACCACGCCCGGCACTGTGGTATGTAGTACCAGTTACTGCTGGGCGTGAGTCTCCACACCCAGTATGGTATGTGGTTACCAGGGATCGAACCCAGGCCCTTGCGCTTGCAAGACAGGCTCCGGAACCACAGAGCTAAATCCCCGGCCCAGTGACAATTTCTAAGTAAAAATAAAGACACACAACATTAGTTACTAACTATGGTTTTATCCTTGTTTATTCTTATACATTACAGAGTTAACTAAGGAATAACAAAGTACAAAAACCTGTGGTGGAATTTTTTTTTTTAACTTTAGAAGTCTAGGAAAGATATAAAAATGTATAGTCATGGAGTAAAAATTTTGGATATTCCCAATACATGCATCTCTACACAGCTTATTTTCAACCAATCATAATATGTAAGATGTAGCTAACGCATCGCAGACAGGAAAACTTTTGGCATTCTATATTCTCAGAAAATAACTTGGGAACATTTCCCAAGACTTTTATTGGCCTCCATTTCCCAAATACAAAAACCAAAGATATATTAACAAAAGTAAATTACACACCATGTTCCACATGGATCTAGATGTAAAAGATATTCAGTAAGTATTAGCAAACTGAATAAAAATATAGAAAAGGATGCTTTAGGGCCAGGGACCTAGCTGAGTGGTTCCAATGTCTGCCTTGCAAGCACAAGGTCATGAGTTCAATCCCTCGTACAAAAAAAAAAAAAAGATGCTTCAACATTAGTGTTACACATATTTTCTTTACAATCCGTATTAATAATCTTATTATCAAGCTTACTGAGTGCCAAACATGTGCCAGGCAGTTTTTAGACCTCATGGATCCAGCAGTGCTCAAAAATATTACAGTCCCTTATTTCCCAATGCTTGTATTTCGGATGAAGACTCAAACAGCAATGCTAGAATTTGTCAGAAGAGTAAAGTCAGAGATCAGGTTAAGGGAAACAGGATGCAGGGGAGGACAGAATAATACGCTGCTCCGATGTTTCTTAGTAGTTTTATATAGTTAACGAAGGGGGAAAAGGTACTAATAATTGTGCCAAAGGAAATAAAAGATGAAGCCTGTGGATACCTGGAGTCAGGGTCACAGAAGGAGAGAAGGACAAGTGCCAGGCCCCTGATACTGGCATGCCAGGTATACTTTAGGAAACTTAAGGCGAGTGAGAGGGAGAGTGGATGAGCTGAGCTATAGAGGAAGTACAGTAGTCGAGGTACAAAAAAAGTAGAGAGGCAGGTCTGTGTATGTACTCATGCACACTTTAGACATTATGAGGTCTTTTAGGTCATGGTAAAGACTTCAGCTTTGACAAGAAGCTTTTGGTAGATAGGAAGCCCTGGTCAACACAGAATGAGAGAAAATACTCAGTCAGCACTGGCAAGAGGCAAGAAGTCTAACATGGAGAGCCCAGGACCATTTGGAAGCAGTCTTCATTATTTTCTAAAAAGGTCAGTTTTTGATGAATGTTTAACAAACCATCACAACCTCAGCACTATAAACAATCATTACATCTTAACTCATAATTCTGGAGGCTGACTAAACTCAGCAAGGTTCTTATTCAGGATTCTTTGGGTGCAGGCAAGTGCAGTGGGGCCAGAGTCATCTAGAAGCTTTCCTGTCTCAATGTCTGGCAGTTGATATGACTTGGGCCTTCACACAGCACCAAAGTTTGGTTTCCGTGATTAACTGGGCAGGTAGATACTAAGGCAAGAGGTCACACAGCCCAACTTCTGCTGTACTTTGTAGTTAGGAACAAGCTGCTAGGGTCAACAAGATGGTGGGTGCACAGCAAGAGCTCAAAAAGGAAAGCTGTCCCTACTATCAGTATCCTCTCACTATTAATACAATGATAAAAGAACTAACACCCAGGACCAACAGAAAGCTTCATCACTGGGCTTATTTTATCTTTAGGTATGGCCAATCTGTCAGATATTAGATGACTCCACAAAGTTTTATTTTACACTAAATGATACTGTCTTCGTTTACACTTAAAATTTCAGAGATTTTAGTGGATAACTTAGTTTCTTTCACACAACACTTCAATACGAGTTAACACACTGAAAGAAAACCACAATGATATACCTCTAAAAATTCAACAGGCAGTTCTTTTGCAAATGTACTAAAAAGAGATAGGAGGGAGGGGGCATAAAAAGAATTGAAATGTGTTATGTACATGTACCAACTTTCCACAATGAATACAATTACGTATTGCAAATGTAAAGTAATAAAAATTAAATTAAAACATTAGGGCTGGGGGTTTAGCTCAGTGGACCTGCCTCACAAGCGCAAGGTCCAAGGTCCTCAGTTTGATTCCTAGTCTTCTCAACCCCCCAAAACAAATAAAACTTTAGCGTGCCAGGGATGATGTAGCTTAGTGGTGCTGCTGCCTGGTAAATTCAAGGTTCTAAATTCAACCCCTAGTTACACACACACACATACACACACACACATTAAAACATTAAATTCAGAGATTGATTATTATAGATGGCTAACTGCACCAGAATGTGTCTAGACTCAGGGAACATGAGACAAAAGAGACAGAAAAGATCCCTAATTTCATGGAATGCACATCCTAAAGGGGAGAGATGATACAATAAACTAGCAACTAAAGATGATAAGGCCACACAGGGGAATATGCCAAGACTAAACTTAAATAGAAAACAGGGTGCAGAACAATGGAGGTGGTCTTTAGGAAGAAAGAGCAGAACATCTATATAGACAAGGTGACGAGAGAAGGTCTCTATGAAGAGCCACTGATGTGCGGGTCTGAATAAAGAACGAATCACCCAGTAAAAAATTGGAAGGAAGGACGTTAAGTGGCATATACAAACAAACCCTGCATCTCATCACTCTGATGAAACTCAATGAAACTCAAAAAGCTGAAAATAGTTGATCTGCAAAAATAAAGCCAAAATACACTTAAGGCACTTATTTTTCAAATATACCATATAGTAGGCTGAACCCTAAAGGGAAGTGTTACTGTGGTGTTCTCTGGTTTCCTGGAAGTCAGTTTCAGTAAAAACACAAGAGCTCACAGCCAGCAAAGGGCTCCACAATCAATGACTGCCCCTTGGGAGTCACTGGAATTGCTGGGAAGCCCCTACCAGTGGACAGCGAGAAACACGTTTCTATCCAGTAGAAGCACAGAGAAACCCAGCATCAGAGTGAACAAGATCTATTCCTTCTCCCAGGCAGACCTCAACAGGGGTCTAGTTTATTTCCTAACTTTTGTATAGGAAGGTAGTTAAGTGTTATTAAATTGCCATTTTTCCTTTATGCTCAGCATGCACTGTAGTCAATAAAACCCCTTGCACTATTAAAAATATATTATGCAGAAAAACTTTTATAGTTTTTAAAGTTATAGTAGATGGATTAAATATTTACTATTTTTTCTTGTGATACCAGGGACCAAACTCAGGACCTTGTGCTTGCCAGACAGGCACAGAATCACTGAGCTATATCCTCGACCCAAAGTATTTACATTTCTTAAACTATATTCAGAAGTAACAGGTGAAAATTTAAGTAAAGTTGAGATGGGTAAAACTCTTCAGAGAATGACTACAAAGGTTAAAAACAAGGGCAGATTTCCATCCTGAGCCTGGCTGAGTGGCTCCCACCAGCATGGCAGTGGGAGTAAGATAAGTTTAGGGCTGTTTGCCATCATCAGTGAGGTTTACACCCAACACAAACCATGTACAGGTGCATCCTTGGAGCAGACTTTCAGAAGTGTGCTCCAGCGTGTAGCTCAGTGGTAGAGAGAATACTTACATGCATGAGGCTGAGACACACAGAAAGCCATATAGAAAGATATCTAGAAATGTGCTGAGAACACAGAGATTCCAGAAATATATACCTGTACACACTGATATCAGGTTCAACAAAGCTGACTGAGCTAAGGAATAATGCTCCATACTGCAACCATGTGTTGTTCAGAAAACGTGAGGATGGAGATAAACCAAATTCCTATTTTTACACATGTACCTATTTTTTTTTAATTTAATTATTTATTTATTTATTTATTTATTTATTTTTAGGTTTTTTTTGGAGACAGGGTCTCGCTTTGTGGTTCTGGCTGGCCCTGAGCTCAGCCTCAAACTCACATCACAATCCTCCTGCCTCTGCCTCCCGAGTGCTGGGATTACAGGCGTGAGCCACCACGCCCGGCACCGTGGTATGTGGTACTGGTTGCTGCTGGGTGTGGGTCTCCACACCCAGTATTGTTATGTGGTTACCGGGGAATCGAACCCGGGTCCTTGCACTTGCAAGACAGGCGCCGGAACCACTGAGCTAACTCCCCGGCCCACACATGTACCTATTAACACTTCCAAAAATCTACAGTCAGTGTGGGTGAGAACTATCAAAATTGCTGACAGTCAAATATAATTACAAAACCAAAACAAAAAACCAGGACAAAGATTAATAATCATCATGGAAATGCAAGTAAATAGCAAGAGGATGGCATGATAATAAAAAATATTAGTAAGGATTCAGAGATACTGGAACACTCATATACTGTTGTTAGGAATGTAAAATGTTACAGCTAAAGGGTTTGGTAGTTTTCAGTAATATAAACACATTGTTTACACATGATTGAGTAATTCAATTCTGACAAATATAGTGGATTAAAAACACATTCACACAAAGTTGTATATTCATGCTCATAAAGTAATACTCTTAATTGCCAATGTCTGGAAAAAAGCTCAGTCTCAAGAAAATGTAGAGAATCTATACAATGAAATATTATTCAAGCATTAAAAGTACTGATTTGTCATGGCACGAATGAATCTCGAAAGCATTATGCTAAGTGAAAGAAGTAAGACACAAAAGGATACATATAATATAATTCCATTTAACGCAATGTCCAGATAGGTTGGTCCAGAGAGACAGAAAGTTTAGGTGTTGCTAGGACAAAGGAGGAAGTGGAAATGAAGAATGACTGCTGAAGAGCAAAAGATTTCTCTTTAGAGTAATGTAAACATTCTGGAATTGGTGATGATGGCTGCACAACTTTGTCGATATTTTAACAATACTGAATTGCACACTTCCAAAGAGTGAATTTTATAGTATGTGAATTATAGCTCACTTTCAAATTACAGAATGAATAAAGAATGATGACAAGCTTCTTGACTGGAGTTATGCAAGACAAAAACAGAATGAGAAAATGGAGCAATTAGACTCTTTAAAGTGACGAAAGGAAACAAAAGGCAATCTAGAATTCTGACAAAATTTATTTTAAAACCAAAAACCTAGAGTAACCTAGACAGAAAGACATTAGTACACTGTAATAGATACAGGTCAATGGTCAATGTTTAAAAGTTATCTGATTTCTCAACAAAGACATCACGTTGATTCAATGGAGAAAGCATACTCCCTTTAACAATGGTCTGGAGCAAACTGGAAAGGTATATGGGAAAAAATAAACTTCAACCTTTACCCTCATTATACACAATAACAACAATTGTACCACAGATGTAAATATAATAACTATATAGAAAAATGACCACACAGGGCAGTAAAACAGAAAAAAGATTAACTAGTAAGTTTGACTTCATCAAAATTCAAGTTTCATTAGTAAGTTACCCATAAACTGAGAAAAGTATTTACAATTTATCAAATAAAGATTTGTATATGAAAAAAAGAAAAAAAACCTCTGAAACTCAGTTATGACATATAAAATCCAATTTCAAAATAAAGAGGCCAACGAGATTTCAGAAATGACTTAGGGGGTTTGGTGAGCTTTTTTCCCCAGAAAGCAAAGATGAAATTTGACAAAACTGTCAAAAACAATTATTTCAGAAGCTTAGAAACTGAGGCAAGGTATGCCACATCCAAACATTTACCCCACATAGTAAGAATGGGGTCACCTGTAGCATTTTAGGTTGAGCCTGCTCCTATCCCCCTCTCACAGTCCCCATGTTCTATGGCACTGTGGTTCTATCAGGGTAGAGTAAGCTGGCAAGTTCTGCAGCCTCCCTGCTGGAGGCAGTGGAACTGAAGTCATTCTGTGTATGTGGTGGTGGTGGTGATGGGATTATGAAGCTACTGCTGGAAACAATACAGATCAAGGAGGGAAACAATCAGGGGAGGCCATGTTATACAGCCTTAGGATGAGATACTGGAGCAAGCAATAGACAGGCAGAACATCCAGAAGACAGAGACCTGGGGAATGAGACAAGAGTAAGGGCAGTGTGTAAGGCTGCATGTACATAACCAAGCAGGTCCACTGCTGGGCACTTACAACAAATGAAAACTCACTGAAGTGAATGTTCACAGCAGGACCGTATCATTCAAAACAGGTTTTAAAAAGCAGAGACAGGGCCAAGGATTTAGCTCAGTGGTCCCCATGCCTATCAGCAAGGTCAGCGGCATGGAAGATGGGAACAGCATAGGAAAAGCTGCCCACATCACAGGAGTCAGAAGGCAGAGTGAAGGGAGAAAACAGGGAGAGAAATAACACCTACCCAGGTCATGCCCCAAAGACCAGCCTCTTCTGATCTGACCCTACTTCCTCAGAAGGCTGTAATTTCTGGCTATATTACCCCCATGACTCAATCAACCCTTCAAAAGCTCTGCATTTGAGTCCATGAGACTTTGGGAAACATCTATGTAACTGTAATACAAACTAAAACCACAACAAAACACTAACACACACCCACCAGAACAGGCAAAATTAAAGACTGCCACACCAATCTTTAGCAATGCTGTGGCTGCTAAGAGTATAAAGCAGGACAGTCACTTTGGAAATCAGTTTGGCAGTATCACATGAAGTTAAACAAATACCACACAAGGCAGCAACTTTACCTCTGTTTTACTGAAAAGAAAGAAAAGCACAGTACTCAAAAACTGTAAATAAATGTTCATATCCACTTTATTCATATAACCTCAAACTATAAACAGACCAGATCCTCACCAACAAGAGAAGGATAACAAAGTGTAGTATATTCACACAATGGGACACTACTCAGCAAAGAAATAACTAGATTCAAGCAACAATATGGATGCTTCTCACAGATACTATGTAAGTCATATAAGACACAAATAAAACACATACTGAATAATTTCATCTAATATATAGTAATACAAAGCAGATCAATGTCTGTCTATGGTTGAAGATGGATGCATGGGAACTATGTATAAAGGGATCTGAGGTAACTTGTGAGAGGCAATAGAAATGTTGTTTTGGTTGTAGTGTCAACACAAGTATGTATGTTTGCCCTCATCCATCAGATAGTAGTACATTCATGCGTGTTTCTGTTGTATGTAAATTATAACCTAGTAAAGTTGCCTTGAACAACCAGTGAAGAAAAAAATGGGTAATACATATAACACTGTTCTTACTGAGGAAACAGACCTCTAAAAGTGGAACTGGATTAAGATACCTGGCTTGCTCCACTGCGATCCTACCACCTGGAGTACCTGCATCTGTTTTCACCTTTGTTTCAGTAGCACTGATACATTTCAGCATCTGGTACAAGATTGAACCAAGTACCAGATACCCCCCAAAAGGGCTTTACAAAGACTTCTATGACTCTACTTCTTGTAAGGTCTAACACAAATGCTATTTTATTTTATTTTATTATTATTATTTTTTTTAGGTTTTGTGAGACAGGGTCTCGCTTTGTGGTTCAGGCTGGCCCTGAGCTCAGCCTCAAACTCATCACAGCAATCCTCCTGACTCTGCCTCCCGAGTGCTGGGATTACAGGCGGGAGCCACCACGCCCGGCACTGTGGTATGTGGTACTGGTTGCTGCTGGGCGTGAGTCTTCACACCCAGTATAGGTTTGTGGTTACCGGGGATCGAACCCGGGTCCTTGCGCTTGCAAGACAGGTGCCGGAACCATTGAGCTAAATCCCCGGCCCCACAAATGCTATTTTAGGACTGTTTCAAGCATCTATTTTATGTTTGTTTTAACTGATTACCAATCTTTTTACTACCAATACTGAACCATGGAACTAACCTATCATTGCATATGGAGTACCTAAAATACATCAAATATTCAGTAGTTGTATGCTAAATGGATGAACCAATACTTCAATTCATCCTGAATTCTAGTTCAAATAACTTCCTACACATTCTTATTGAGGGGAAGAGACTTCCAAAGATCAGTAATATAAATCTAAGAATAAAAATCAGACTGCAGGTACTCACATTCTTAGGCCTTAGTGGCTTTACAGTGACAAATAGAAAATAATATTATTTTTATATTATTAGCTCCATTTTTTAATTCCCAGTCCTTAACTTCTCGTGTCCCCAGCTACTAATGAGAACTTAGTAACTCAATGGTAGGAGCTGCTTCAGAAGACAATGAATACAGAACAAAGATTATCAGTTCTGAGTACTAAAATTGACTTTTTAAATCCAAAGGAAGAGAAAGTAGCCTGAAATCCAAAGCATGTATTCCAGAGGGAATACAATTTCACCGTGAAAACAAGTGATCAGATCCTAGCTGAATCAGGAAGTTATTCTATGAACTATTAGGAAGAATTCATAATAATACCAGAGTAGTTTTCTTACCCAAAGTCAAGAGTTCCACTGAACAGAAAAGAATTTAAGGGGGTTTAGTCAAGGCTTGCCTACAGATGTGTAAGACCCGTTTGGCATCTTTTCTTCCTCATGTTTAGTTAGACACCTACTTGGGGGTGGGTGGGAAAATCCTAGAGGATATACACTAGTTACACAACAGAATCACATCAGAATGATCACCTCAGAAATACTGAGGTGGGCTGGGGGACCTATGTAACAGATTTAAAGACTTGCCTTTATGTTCCCCCCTTCCTGAGTTAAAGTTCTTAGAGCTAGGTGTTGAGATCACTGGCTTCAATCTCAAAGCAAAGTATATAATGTTCACCTTCCTGGCATGTAACCCAACCTTATGGACAAACTTCTTGCCAACCCCTAACTCTGACTCAATTCACCACAGTACTTGGGCACAGAATGCCTAGGCAAGCTAGGCAGCATGTTACTGAAGAGAACTTAGACTTGACTCCTCCCGCCTCTCATGTGGATTCCGCTGTATCTGTTGGGTGAATGAAGGTCTTATGGCAAGTTTCTATAGCTAGAAAGTGTGAAACAAAAAATGTGGACAAAACTCAACATGGAACACACTGAAGTGGATTTACCACCAGCACTGCTCAGAAATACATCAACTTATCTTAAATTGATCAATTAATCAAAGCCTGTGTGTCCTCACTGAAAAGTGGTAATCACAGTGAAAGCCAGGGTAGGGTACTGGTGAATGTACAGAATGAAGAATTATTACACTTTCAATCTTCTTTAAGAATATTTCTAGTTCTTCTCATTAGAAAAATTGAGAAATTTCCTCAATTAATAATATGGAACAATTTATGTTTCTATGTAGCAGTTAAATCAACTGTAAGAGGGACCCAAGAGTATTCACAATGCTGGAACTGAAAAGCCTTCAGAAGTACCCAGGTACAGACAGGAGTGGAAAAACTCCCGGAGTAGTCTACTGGACCTGTGCTGTATAGTAGTAGCCCGTAACTCTTCAGCCCTTAAATGTGGCTAGTTCCAACAGAAGTATGCTCTAAGTGTGGGGTACACTCCAGATTTCAAAGACTGAAAACAGAACCTAACTTATCACCTGCTGATTTTTATACTGCTCATATGCTAAATAATAGATTGGAATTTAAATAGTCTATGAAGGTTTTGCCATGCTGGAGTCCCAACAATTTGAATTTCTTGATAAAGAGCATCTGAAAATTTGGATAATGAATATCCTTAGCACTAACCAATTTTGAATATTAATGAGCTAGCCTGAAAAATTCATGATTTATACTTATTTGATATTTTCTGAAATATTAAGTTAACATTGCTAACACTGTGCAACTAGACTATTTTCAGTTACTGAACTAGCCACAAGTAACTGAGCCAATTAAAAAGCATTAAACTCTCAAACTGACTTTGTTGAAAAGCTATTTTTTGGTTGAGTACTCTTTAAACCTCATAAAATAATAAACAGTGAGCCCAAAAGCTCACAAAAAATAGTAGAGTAATAAGGCACTAAATGGCAGAATTTTAAAACTTTCATAATTACAGTATGATAGTGCAGAAAAAGTCATTTTTCAAACTTTTTATGTGGGAAATTAAATTGTAAATCATGTGATGTTTATGAATAAAAGATTTCTAACCTCTGAGAATGTACATTTCAGGCATTAATTTTCTATTATTCTCCTAATCCTTGCTGTCCTGAAGAACCTTTGAATCAGCTTGGAAAAATCTATAAAATCTTGAATTAGTGTTCCATGGGCATGCTGTATTAGGTAATCCGACTCAAAAGGCTATCTATCTCTCCCAACATTGTCACTCCTCCAATAACTGCATTTAAGTTTACTAGTCCTCATTTACTGTCCTTTCCTGAACAAGAAAGATCATGATGTGGTTAGTGGCAACCCATAGCTTTCCAAGAAATAATGCATCTCTTTTGATCCTCCTCTTACCAAGTCTAACCCAACCTATCTTTAATAGCATCCATCAGGGCAACAGGATTCATCTTCCTCTTATATCTACTGTACAAGACCCTGTTTCCAATCATACTTTTTATTTTTTAATGCAAAGATCTGAGAAGCCAGGTATAATGGAAAGTGGATAGGGTGAATAAAAGAACCAAACATAAAACCTCAAGAATGTTTGGCTGCTACTCTGCATTTCAGTAAGTGAATCTGGGCAAGCATGGCTCCATTCTAACAAGCATCTATCTACAGCTAGGGGTAGAGGGGATGGCAGCAGAGGTTCAATACTAGTTCTATGTACCTTCCTTATCATGTACTTACTCTGACCGTGTTGTCACCTCCTGAACACAAATAGACTATATATACATACATATATATATATATATATATATATATATGTGTGTGTGTGTGTGTGTGTGTGTGTGTGTGTATATATAGACTATATATAGTCTATATATACATATATATACATATATATACATATATAGTCTATATATATACACACACACACATATATATATACATATACATATATATATGTATATGTATATATACACACACATACATACACACACTGACTTCTCTTTTTTCACAATCTGTTTGCTAGTTAGGTTTTGGTGTCTCTTTCAAGCTCTTGATACTTAATTCCTTCCTTTTAGAACTGGTACTCCCTATCTCGAGTTCTCCAGATATTACTAGCATAATCAGTTTTCTCCAAACAAGGCTTCAATCCTTCAATCCATAGGAAGGTACAACTAGAAGCTGTCCTGTCTTGTTTGTCTCTCATCGCTTATATGCAAATGACTGTCAGGATGAGTCAATTGTGTTCTTTAAAATTTTTAGGTTCTTCTATCTTTGGTTTCCCTATTGTCTGTGCTTTCGTTCGGCTTCTCATCATTAGATCTGAATTACACTAAACTTCTTAACTGGTCTCTCTGCCTCTAGTCCCATCTTTTCTAATTTGAAATGTAAACTGGATTGTCTTTTCCTGCTTAAAATCTATCAACTTCAGTTTAATATAAACCTGATTTGTCATTTGCTTACTTTTCCAGACAAAGTAACTTCCAAGAATGCCTTACTTTTTTCAATCTTGGTGATGTGCTAAGCCTTCTGGCCTTGGGAATACCCTCTACAAAATTCTCAATTGATATGCTCCCTTACCACATCCCTTACAGCTATATTCTACTTACTCTTAAAGACCTAATGATTTTGTTCAGTCTGTTTTACAACTCTCCTTACCTTGCATGTATGTCTATAAGAGCTATCTGTTACTCTCCATTTTAGGCTTGTTTACTTATTTGCTTTACCTACTAAAAGCTAAAATTGTAGACTGAGGAGGGAGGATCACAAACTTGATTACTGCTTGGGCAACTTGGTGAAAGCCTGTTTTAAAATTTAAAAAGTGGGGGACAGTTTAGGGACATAAACTTCAGAGAGAGAGAGAGTACCCAATTCAAAGCCGAGTTCCTTAAAAAAAATTAAGTTCATAAAGGTCAGCTATCTTTCATGTCTATATCCTTGGTCCCAATGGCACACAGAATCAAGAAGACTTATATAACTTTTGGAAGAGTAAAGTCACTAGATTTTAAATAAGAGTAGAAGTCAGAACCCCTAGTGTTCTCTATTATATGCTGGTTTCTTTAAACATAACAGTTAAGATCCTAGATATTACTATCACACTTCATGAATGGACAAAATAACTAACAAAAATTATTCATAAATAGGCACAGATATTCTTATACTAACCACTAATATTATTAAGAGATTATTACATAATTGGTCTTGCATACCTTTCCATAAAATTCAACAACCCTATGTAGGAAGTGGTATTACTTCTTTTTATACACAAAAGTGAGGCACAGAAAAATTCTTTTTCCCATGTCCAGAGATAGTAAGACTAGGCAGTCTGGCTCCAAAACCAAGGTTCTTAATCACCATACTACTAAGCTCAATACTTCTTGTATCCTAAAAACTGTGCTTCCAAAGATTTATTACTCTTCTAAAATACAATGCCATGTACTAAATGCTATGACTATGTACTAGTAGATCAGATGCACTAGCTCTCTAGTTATATTTCAATTACAAAATTTACAATTAGGCTTTACATTAGAAATGTCACAATACATTTTGCTTATTGTTAACCTAGTGAAGAAATCTTTTACTACTGTCATTCTTAAGCTATTACACTTCAACACTGACTTTTAAATTTTGTGGTAATGGGTATACAAACAATAAAGAGGTTTTGATATCAACTAAAGTATGGTAACTTCATCATTTGGATGTTTCTTAATTTCTTACTTTAATTATAATGTACTGTAAACTTAAAACATTAGATGTGGCAATTTTCCTCAAAGGCATCCTCTTATTTCTGTTTCTAAATAAGAGGATAATTTAGCAAGATCATTTGGAAGTCTCACTAAAATATAACTAATGAATTTCTCCATGTTAGTTTATAACATTTTAAAACCAATTGATCCCAATACATTATCTCTATTTCTTGTGACTAATTTTTTTATTCTTTTTTTTTGAGGGGGGACCAGGGATCGAACTCAGGACTTTGTGCTTACAAGGCAGGTATGGCGCCACTGAGCAGTGATTGATGTTTTTGAGACTTTATATAATAGAAAACTACTTTCTAATAGAGGAAATTAAGAGGTATCACAGAAGAATTATGGAAGCCATGAGTAAAGCAGTAAAGGTAAATATGTATTTCCATGATTTGCCAACATAAAAAGTCTTAATAAAGAAATGTAATGAACTGATATTGTATTTTAATATACCTTTAGTATCTTCCAATGGAATTATATACTTACAAGTATTCAAGACTGACAAATAATAAAACATTTTTGAGATTCTGGTATCCAGATGTACTGAAAATAGTATGTAAGCAAAACTGTAAGTTTACCAAATTTAAATCAGTGTCTCTTACTTTCTACATACTTAATCAAAATATGCAGGCATGAGCACTTAGGAAGACTTAAGTCACTTCAGATGCCAACACTTGAGGTCCTAACAGGTGGCTTACAGTCAGGGCAGAGCTAAAAAATAACAGTGGCTAACAGATACTACAGTATTAATTAATTTTTCTTTCATTTATTTCTAGGATACTAGTTCACACCATGTTGTTCTTTGCTTCTCTACAGACAACCAACCAAAATTTATCTTAGTAGCTATCGGTCTAAAATTGATGATAGCTTCAATATTTGAAAATAAACCAACTCCCCTGCATAAAGTAATATTGCCTTTCCAACTAAATATTCAACTGTCTAGTTTTCTTCAAAGCCTCTTACTGTTCTCAGAAAATTATCTGACTTAATAGACCAGATATTTCTCAGGTAAGGTAGGAATTCTATTTCCTACCTTACGCAGAGCATTCACAGAATATAGTACTCAATTTATTGGTGAAGTTATTACCAAAAAAACCAGCTGATCCTCATCAGTACTAGGAGTATACTAAGTAGCCATTTCCTCAAAAGAAAACAAATTAGCAATTCAGTTTCACAATGAAAAGATGCAAGTACAAAGGGAGCAGATGAGCAGACGTAAATATATAACAGTTAACACAGGGGGAAAAGAAAGTTACACTCCTCAGAAAAAAACAGGCGCAAAACAAAGTACTGACATGCTAGAATATTTTCTTTTGAACTAAGAAAATATCTATATAATAACAAAGGACACTTCACATTAAATCACTGTCAACATATACTGAGTTTGCTTCACGGTAAATCAAAATTTCAAGAAAATAGCTCAAATGAACTAGACAACTCCAGCAACAAACTGTATTCACATTCAGTAAGCACCAAATACCTTTAAGCAGTTGTTTTATATAGTTCCCCCCAAAATCTGATTTATATGGAATCTCTGTAAAGAATAAGATGATTTGGATATTATTATCAATGCACAGGGTAGACATCAATGACATGTTAAATTCAATTTTTCTTGAATTTTGCAAGTTTCATGCTTTGCTCAAATATAGCTTATTTTTAGGAAAATTTCACTCTTCCACTCTCTAATTCAGTCCATAAAAGTAGATAATATTTACAATGAATTTACAGTCTTTGTATTAAAAGAAATATTATATTTTATGTTATATTTTACAACAAAATATTTAAATGATTGTACTCAAACTTCTCTATAATCAAATTTCATATCATCACTGAGTCAAATAAGCTTTGAAAGGAGTTATGTTGTTTGCACTAATGCATTCAAACTGAAATCTTTTTGAAATATTGTACACCATGTAGATATGCTGAGCATGGCCCTCAGTCATGTTGAGCTACATTTTACTTAAGTGTCTAGTGGATAAGAAATGAAATCATCATGTAATATTTAAGAAATATAAGCCTTGCACTAAGAAACAAAAACCCATACACATACTATGCAAGCTCACAATTACACTTTTTCAGTGTTCTTTCCACTATCACAAAAATCTTTCACAGAACCAATGTTTATATTTCAGTTATAAACACTGCTCTTATCATCTGATTTGTGGCTAAATCTGAAGAGCATATCAAACCTATGGCTAGTCGATTTCTCTGGCAAAAAGCCCAGGGTAAGACAGAATAACTTCACTTTCTGTTAAATTCTGGAAAGGCAGGGGAAGCCATACCAAAGTGGCATGACTTAAAAATTGGCAATAAATCCATTGCAGACAAGAGTAGCACTAAAGTGAAATTGAAGAGCATATTGCTTTCTAAATACGCAAGTGTAACATTACTGGAAGATGAGTATTTACAAAGACTCTAAAAAGCTATAACTATCTTGATTACCTAGGCTTTCAATCTTTATTGTGTCACCACCATAATATTTTGTCATCAGTCATTTCACTTGAATATTTAAATATCTAACTAAAATCACCTTATGTCTTACTTCTACTGTCCAGTGGTTCCACACAGATTCACAAATTTAAACGTGACATTATATAGACTATCACCCATACACTTTCCAGAATAATCAATCTGACTTTGAATAAAAACTGTAACACTGGAGCTTTTAAGACTTTCTTTTCAATTTCTAAGTCATTCTTTTTTTTTTTTTAGGATGCTGCTGAATTTAAAGTAAAAATGCCGATTCTAAAATCTTAATTAAAAAAAGCAGTTGCTTTAAAAAGACTAGAAAATACTGTTCTAAGCAAATGTAATAATCAAGTAGCACTTGACACTGGCAAACACTGAACTTTCTTCAAATCCACAGGAGCTTCTACTGTAGCAGCTGTAACACAGAACTCTATGACAGAGGCTAAAATGGATGAAAAGAAGGATAAGTCAACTTAAGTCAATACAATTAATTTAAAATTAACTGCAAAAAAGTAAAGTTACCAGTAAGTTACACCAGAAAACCAACATCCGGGAGAATGCAAGCAGTTAATTACCACAGCTGTAATAATTCCCTTAAGAATGGAAGACAATAAAGTAATTCTTATCACAACAATACCAGTGGTAGAAAATAAATTATTCACATTCTAAGAAGTTTTCCTTGGGGGAATTATGACAGGAGCATGTGAAAGCTTACAAAACCAAAGATGTAAAATAAAATAGATTCAAATGAAGATTTCCTAACAGAAAAACTTAAGGAAATATTTCCCATGAGGGAAGAATAATTTTCTATACCTGGTTAAAAAAGCACCTATGAAACTGTGCTGTCAGCTGTCACAATGGAGGTTTTGGATTCTTTTAGCAATTGCAGCATAACAAAAGGCATTTCACAGCATAACTTTAGGGAAAATGTTATCTAGTCTAAAATCACACAGAAAGCAATTAAAAATCCTTTTTAATTATTCATAATACACAAATTTTTCTATGTAGCAGCAGCTGCTCCTGTAATTGCCCCTTTAAAAAATATGAAACAGAAGCAATAGAGAAACAAAAGAAGTTTAAGAGTAGAAGTGCTAAAAAAGCAAATACTTAAAAACATTATGGAAAGCTTAAAATAAGGAAACACTACTGTGCAACTTTTAGTTATACCAAGTAAAGTGCACTGCCTAGTCACTGATAACATTTTCCCTATGTTAAAAATGCACAACAGTATTTTTGATATTAAAAAAAGACATTCACTATTATAGCCCTGGTAGCTATCTTCCAGTATTTTTAACCATTCAGATGTATTTTTAGGGAATATTTATTCACATAATTTTAATACATTTCTTTCTACATAAGAGAAATTTAAAAATTTCTATATTTTCAATTACAGTAACAATAAATTATAAATTAACAAAATTTTTACATTTCCTTTAAAAATCATTTATCAAATGCTAAATTCCAGATTATCTGGAAAATTAAAGATGCAAATTGCTATAAATCTGGTATCCTAATTAAATTCTAACTTTTAAAAGTATATAAAATGCCCTTCTAATTATTCCAAATTCCACTCCAGAAATTTTTACTTGACTATTTTCATAAGTTGTTAAGTTTACAACACACTAAACATTTTACCCAAATGTGGGAACTGGAGATGCAAAGCTCAATAAAATAATTACATACATGAAAGGAACAAAATATACCCGTTAAAAGAAAGTTATTGTAGCTGGCAGCATTTAAAATTGGTAATCTTATTTTTAAAGAGTTGCATAGCTGCAAGATGATTTGCTGCTAACTATTGAGCAATTTCATTTAGAAGGAAACAATATATTTCATAAACTGCAATTTTCTATTTAATTACTTAAAAAGTAATTAATTATGTAACTTGATTTGCTCTTTGGACACCATTCTGATAATATTAAATCTTTAATTTAAAAATATTAACATATTTTAGCTTTCCTATGTAGAAATCTATTTTCCACATATGGTGAAAAAAATGGAAGAACTTGAGATCATAGTCTACATTCAGAGAGTGTTTTACTGCTTGATTACATTTCTTGGTTTTAACATTTAAGATTTTATAAGAATTAAATTATCTTGTTTTTAATTTAAGAACAGATGCAGAAACATGTTGGGGAAAATAGCCCCCAAACTAAAAAAACAGAACATAGAAAAACACAGATAATTGTGGAGCTCTAGAAAACTGAATAAACAGTAAATCAACTTTTCAATCAGTTAACTTTGGCGTCTGAATACAAAATGTTGATCAGTATTAACTATGTAGATGACTACTGAGGGATGTGCAGCATTTTCAAAATCCCTGTTTGTCCCTTATATGCAAATTTGGTACACTGAGTTCTGTGGTTACTGTCCTCTCATCAGCAGGGCTATTTTCTTGTATGATTGTCCATCTCTGTATCATCAAGTCTCAGAGAACTCAGATTTCTGGCTGAATAAGCCCACAATTTTGCTTTTCAGAGACAGATCCTCAAGTCCTCTATATTTTTCAAGCATCTTGAAAAGACAAACAAACCTGTGTAAAAATAAAAAAATATGTAGCTTAAACCATGGTCCCTAATGATAACACAAATAAAAAATTCATTTCCTCATAAACACTGAATCACTGTAAAATTTAACACCTTACTTATTCCAAACATCTTCAGTGTTCTATAAAGAAATAGGTCAAGACACAGAAGGACCAGTTAAAGTTTAATATATCATAAAGTCAATCAATACATAATAGTCGTTCCTCTTCTGTAATACAACTCCTGGAGTAATAAATATTCACATATACAAACATTTTATTTTAATATTTCCTCAAATAACTAAAAATCTCCCCAATAAAAAATAGTAAATAGGGCTGAGGAAATAGTGCAATGGTTTCAGCATCTGCTTTGCAAGTGCAGAGTCCCAAATTCAATCCCCAGTAACCACATACCACAATGCCAGGCATGGTGACTCACACCCATCAGCAATCAGTACCACATACCACAATGCTGGGCGTGGTGGCTCACACCTATAATCCCAGCACTCAGGAGGCAGAGGCAGGAGGATTGCTGTGAGTTAGAGGCTTGCCTGAACTACCTAGTGAGCTCAGGGCCAGCCTGAACTATAACAGCAAGACCTTGTCTAAAAAAAACAACAAAACAAACAAACAAACAAAAAAGAAACCCCAAACGAGTAAATGATTTCTTTACAGGTAACTTAACAGTCCTATTGCTTTACCCTCCCAACTAGTTAGTAGACATGTTATAGACATGTGCCAACATGTACAGCTGACATGTATTTTATGACATGAAATGTGTGTTCTATATATACCATAAGCTCAATGTGACACTAAAGAAAAGATTCAAGGATGAGACCATGAAAGAAAATGTTTTATACTGTAAAATTTTACTTCACGGAAAAAACTGTTACCCACTGTACTATTATTATAGGTGGAAAAGCTAATTAGGCATGTGGTAGGTAGATAGAGTAGGGCTGGCCCTGGAAAAGCTCACATGGAAGACAGTCAAGGAGATCTTGACTGAAAGTCAACATTAGCGAAGGAAAAAATGGCCCCATCCACATAAAATGATTGATATCTCTGAGTTGGAGGGCCAAGACCTTGACCCACCTAAAAAGTCTCCTGACTGAAAATTTTTGCATGCTTGCTACATGACTTGATTTCTCATTGGATCTCCATCTAGTCAGTATTGCCTAAGCAATTATACTTGTAATCCTACTGGTTGATCATGGTTTTGTCCATTTTGTGATTTCTTGTTGTACCAATATTACCTAAGCAACTATATTTGCAATGTTGACTGTAATTTTGTCCTACTTTGAACCCACCCTACCTCACAGCTTTGTGCCATAAAAAGCCCTCTGAGAAGTGAGGTGGATGAATTACTCACCTTTCCGGGTTCCCCCTTTTGTCGCTCTTAGGCAGAAGCTTTATTTCTCAACAATATCTTCCTACTCAAACGTCTGTCATTCCTAAAATTCATTCTTTGATTTTAGAGAACACGAACTCATCTTTCAGGTTGGAAACCAGGCCTTGCTGCCCTGTATCACTATAGTCTGAATGTGTCTGCAAAATTACTATGTTTAAAACTAATCTTTAGTACAATAGTACTTAATAAAAAGTGGGGATTTTAGGAAGTGGTTAGTCAAGAGAGCTGTGCTTCTAAGAATGGGATTAATGTCCTAACAAATTTGGGCAGGCTGCTTGGCCTTCAGTCATCTCAGAACATCCAGAAGGTGCTGCAAAGGAGGAACAAGACCTTAGCAGACCCTATTCTGTTGGTGCCTTCATCTTAGATTTTCCAGTCTCCAAAACTGTGAGCAGTATTATAAACTAGAATATTTTGTAATAGCAGATTGAATGCACTAAGATTATAGAGGGGAAAAATTATTCATAGCTGAAAGATTTAAATATATTTGGCACGTGAAATATTAAGAAAATTTCACTAACACCAGGCCAAGGCAGAAATACCATGGCAGAAAAGCATGGTGGAAGAATACTGCTCAATTCACGGATCCAGGAGCAGAATGCAGAGGAAAAGCCAGAGAGGAAGGGCCAAGGATTACAACTCTGTGGCCCACCCAGAAGACAATCAAAATGACAATGAAGATTAACTGTCACAATTACCTGACAACATACCTGATAAGTCATGCTCAAAAATGTGGAATTTAATTGATGACCTTGCACTTTGGATGCAACTTGCCTCTTGACCTTTTCTTTTTTTTCCCTTTCCTAAATTATTTCATTCAGATATTAAAGACATATGAAAATCTGTACACATTTTATATATATAATTTGGCACAACTCATTTTTTGTTGTTTTTGTTGTTTTTTGCACTTAGTCAACGAATGCTCTACCACTGAGCTAATCTCCAATCCCTACAAAGTAATTCTTGCTATCACAGAACTGAACTACTCTGAGCCTGGAGTCTCTCTGAGCCTGGATGATGGAGTATGATATATATTCCATGGGATAATTTAAACTAGAAATATATAAATGAGTTTTAAACTATACTAAGAATTTAGCAGTTACACAACAACTGACACTATTCTGAATGAAGAAAGTTGTTCAATGCTTTTTTTTGGTTTTGGTATTTTTCTCTTCATTTTGGGGGGTGGGGTACTGGTGACTGAATCCAGGGTCTCACTGAGTAACATCTTCGGCCCCTTTAATGTATTTTTTTCATGTGCATTCCCTTATACAGTAGTCTAATACAGCCTTTGAAGCACATACCAGTACAGTCCCATACCTGTGCCTCAGTGAATATTCATCATGAATACACGATGAATAAAACAGGTAGATGAAATGTATAATTCAAGATATTTTTAAAAAGCAGTTAAAATAAAAAGAAGAATTACCTATACATAGGCATCTGATGCTTAATCAGAAGGGTGCTCAGGGCAAGATCTATTTACTTCAAACCATTCATCTATGCAGCTAGAAAAGAACAAAACAATAAACATTTAAATACATATGTATCATTCCTTATATCATGACAATCATAATAAAAATGCTTACTATTGGACTTTAATATATCTTCAGAGAAAAAAGAGTTTTGATATTTGGCATATAAATAAAAGGCGAGTAGATGCTTATTATATTTTGATTATTCTAGGCCATCAGGAACAAAAATCTTTGAGAAATCATACTACTAAGTAGTTTAAAGCTTAAACAGAATAATTATTCCCTAGTTTCAACTACCTTTTCGTCAACATTCAAAATTCAAGAACAAATTTTGGAAAAATTTTTTCCTTTCAAAATAATCTATTCTGCACATATAAACTTACTAATGCTACCTATGTAATAAAAAACAGCTTTTAAATTTCAGTCCTTGAGAACATATCACATCTTAAAAGAACATATTTGTATGTGACTTCTGGACATTTCATTCTACCTCACTCTGCAATACATATACACGTACAAACATATGATCACCCTTTTGCATTTATAGAAGAATTATGGATTTTATCTTGTTAAATATTAGGGTACATATAATTATCTTTAACGTAGATCTATACTGTCTATTTAAGGAGTCAAGAGTCACAAGTGATTCTTTATGTTTAAATTCATTAAAACTGAAATAAAGAAAAAAAAATCTAGTTCCTCACTCACTTCAGCTACATTTCAAGCACTTATCAGCAACATGGCTAATAGCTACTGCGGCAGACAGCAGAGACACAGAACATTTCCCTCACTACAGAAAGTTCTAATTCACAAGGCTGTGACAGATTAAAGCCAAGGTCTTGAAAGGTTAAATAGCTTGCTCAACAACTAGTAAGTGACTCAAACAAAGTGTTCAACATTTTCCTTGGTGACATATGTCAAATCTGGATATGTCATGAAACCACAAAACTTGGATAATATACGGAAGGGCAAAATTAATATTTATCATTCTCACAGGTTTGTTTGGCAGGTGAAAATAATGAAAAAAAGTAAATAATTCATGTGCACGTTTTTTCATATACCTACGAGAATTTCTGTTGCCATTAAGACTTTTCTTCTCAAACATGTCCCTGACTAGGCTTAAGACATTGTTTTTAGCCTGCTTTCTACCATCTGACTCTTAAACTCCCATTCTACCAAAATATTCTCAAAAGAAGTACTTTACAAGAACTAAACAAAGTGCTCCAGATGTGTAAACAATTTATACAACATATGGATCATATAGTACCTATGCTATCTAAAATGGGTACTTCTTACTTACAATCATGTAATTTCAGTTCATGAGAAAGTAATCATTAAAACCCTAGGTTCTTTTCAAGTACCGTACTAACAATGTACATATTTTCTATTTCTAAATTATTTTTGTTTAAAATATGATGTTCCTTCTTTCCAGCTCCAGCAGGAAATCACTACCAATTTGGTGCTTTCCATTCTTAGGCATTTTCTTACTCTATAACAAACCACATATGTATTCTAAAACAACATATAGTTGTATCTCTATGTTTAAAAACTTAAATGCTACAACTGACCCTTGAGTTCTGATTCTCTTGACATATGAATAACTTATTACCAGAATTTTAGCTTTAACTTACAACCAAAGTCTTGAGTCATGATCCAAATACCAGCTGCCTGTGTTTTCAGATGGTCTTAGATACAGACTTAACCCTTACAGAGGTCTAGAAGGTACATTACAACATCCCTTCCTGTGTGGGGTTAAATGAAACCCTTGCCCAATGTCTGTCTATAGCTACGATACTAACTTTAAAGGCTGTGTAGAGGAGCCCGAACAATTTGACCAACCTGAGTTACAACCACCTCTCAGCAACAAAATGAGTTCGTAAGTCATGGGTCAACTGTACCACAAATTACATTATGTTTTCCCTAAATTTGCCTTTTTGCTCCATTTATAACTGCATTCATCTGCACATTCTCAGTACACAGAGTATTCCACTGAGTAAATGTATCAGCACTTACACATTTAGGCTTTTACTGATGGACACTTTCCATCATCTACGGACATTCTTTAAAAGGTGCTTGCATCACATATAAATTAATTGTCTCTAATCACAGTTTAAATTGACAAAAAAAAAAAAAATTAGACTAAGACTTTCTCAATGAAAGCAACACTGTGATTTTTTTTTTTTTTTTTTTTTTTTGAGACAGAGTCTTTGCTTTGTAGTTCAGGCTGGCCCTGCACTCACTATGTAGTCCAGGCAAGCCTGGAACTCACAGCAATCCTGCTCCTGCTTCCCGAATGCTAGGATTACAGGCATGAGCCACTCAGCCTAGCACTGCAGAATGCGGTACTGACTGCTGGTGGGCCTGAGTCTCCAGACCCAGGACTGTTGTATGTTGTTCCCAGGGATGGAACTCAGGCCCTTGTGCTTGCAAGGCAGTTTGCTGGAACCACTGAGCTAAATCCTGGCCCCTCGCCGTGGTGTTCTTTGTAAGTCTCTTCATGATTCTTGAGTTTTTGTTCTTTATTCTTTTGCAGTACTGGAGACTGAATCCAGGACCTTTTCATGGAGCTACTTTCCTAGCCTTTTTTATTTTTTACATTAAGACAGGGTCTCATTAAATTGCCCTGCTGCCCTTGACCTTCTGATCCTCTTGCCTTAGCTTCCTGAGTAGCTTGGATTAAAAACTGTGGCCAATGAACATGGCCTATACATATTTTGTAAAATCATCTTGTCCAGGAAAACTAGTTGAGATTTGATTGGAATATTGTCTATATAATTAACTTAAGGTAAAATGTTATCTTTATGACCTTGAGTTTTTCTATACATGGTATGTGTACTATACATTTATTTTAGAACCCCCAATATGGCTTATGTCTAGAGGTCCTCCAAAGCTTCATGTGATTGATCATAGGTGGGGTGTTCTAGACATGGCTGGATCTAGGAGGTGATGTTGGAATAAAGGGCATGAGTGCTGCCTACCCTAAAGGCAGGTATCCTGGATATAATATAGAAGACAGAGAGTACTGGTGTGGTCACTGCTGGTGGCTTCCTGCTTGCTGTCTTCTACTTGCCTGCTCTGCGATGCCCCTCTGCCATGGAGCCAGCCAGCCATGAACTGAGTCCTTCACAACTGTGAGCCAAATAAAACTTTCCTCCTTTAACTTTGGGTGTTGGCTATTTTGTCTCAGCAGTGAAAAAAGTAATTAAAACGTCTAATAATACCTTTCTATCAAGTTTTTAAAGTTTCTGCAATAGAAAGTTTACTAAGTATCTTACAGCCCTTATAGATTCTATTATCTGTATTATTTAAATAAAAGCTACATTTTCTTTTTTCTTACCTGGATATAAATGCATCTGATTTCCATATGTTGATTTTCTATCTGGCAAACCAGCTGCATCCCCATTAATTTTAATAATTTATCTATATTTAACCCTAGTTTCTGTTTTTAACTCACTAATATGTAAGTACAGAATTTTACTGAAAGCTTCTATTTTTGAAGTTAATGGAACTCATTTATTCAACATAATTAAGGCAAATTACATTTATAAGCTTTCTAATTTCATAGTATTTTTCATCCCTAATAAATCCAATTTGGTCATAAAGAATTTTTTTTTTTTTTTAAGTTTTTTGAGACAGAATCTTGCTTTGTAGTTTAGGCTGGCCCTAAACTCAGCAATCCTCCTGCCTCTGCCTCCCAAGTGCTGGGATTATAGCATAAGCCACCACATTTGGCACTGTGGTATGTAGCACTGATTGCTAGTGGGCATGAGTCACCACATCCAACACTGTTGTTTGTGGTTACCCAGGATCAAACCTGGGACCTTGTACTTGGCAAGGCAGGCGCTGGAACCACTGAGCTAAATCATTGGCCTAAGGATTGTTTTATATATATAATTTGTTATGCATTATAAAAGTTGGTTTCCTAATGTGCTTTTGGATTTTTACATCTAAGTTCACAAATGAGAGTGTTTTCTAATTTTCTTCTTCCCAGTCCATGTCTAGTTTTGGTACCATCTTTATAATACTTCCATAAAATAAGTGGGGAGAAATTTTCATTTTTTTCTACTTTTAGAAGAAGTTAAAGATTATTATCATGGTGTTCTCTGAATGCCTACCACAACTCACTACCAAACTGTATCTGAAGGCCTGTTTTTGAGGATTTTCATTTTCTTTCTTTTTTTAAGCTTTTCTCTTTTGGTACCAGGAATCAAACTCAGGGCCATGCATTTGCCAGATAGGTATGGCAACACTGAGCAACATCCTCGGCTTTCTTTTTTTAAAAAATGTTTGTTGTGGGGCCGGGGAGTTAGCTCAGTGGTTCCGGCGCCTGTCTCGCAAGCGCAAGGACCCGGGTTCAATTCCCCGGTAACCACATAACAATACTGGGTGTGGAGACCCACACCCAGCAGTAACCAGTACCACATACCACAGTGCCAGGCGTGGTGGCTCACGCCTGTAATCCCAGCACTCAGGAGGCAGAGGCAGGAGGATTGTGATGTGAGTTTGAGGCTGAGCTCAGGGCCAGCCTGAACCACAAAGCGAGACCCTGTCTCCAAAAACCTAAAAAAAAAAAAAAAAAAAAAAAAAAAGTTTGTTGTTTTACAAGGTTAGTCTTAACTACTGAAAATAGTTTAGTCGACTCAGGATTCCAGTTTCCTTTTGAATCATTTTTGATAAAATTTTATCAATCATTTAAAATTTCTATCATGTCATGTCCCTCTTTCTTTCTCCCTACTATTTATTTTTCCCTTCTAGAGACAATTTTGCTTAGTTTTTCCTAAGAACTGCTTTTGGCTAGGTTAGATTCCTTTAATTTCATTATTTTTCCCTATCTTTATTTTCTTTGTTTTTATTCTGCTGATACTACCTTACTTTCTTAAATCCTTCATTTACTGATTTCAGCCTTTTTATCCATTCTAACATGAATCTTCCCACCACTCCCAATGCCACCCCAGTACACATCAAAATTTTTTCCATTATCGCTTTCCACAGTTTTCTAAATTCTACCAAGATTTCTTCTTGGATCTACAAATTATTCAGATGGGCATGTGAGGACTGTTTCTTTTATTATTGATGTCTAATACTAGTCATACAGCAGAGTTCAGTGTAGTATGAATTCCTTATAGCCTACTAAGACCTG
>PVIR01007153.1:38699-62560 GCA_004026965.1 Petromus typicus
AGCTCAGCCTCCAACTCACATCACAGCAATCCTCCTGCCTCTGCCTCCCGAGTGCTGGGATTACAGGCGTGAGCCACCACGCCCGGCACTGGTATGTGGTACTGGTTGCCGCTGGGGTGAGTCTCCACACCCAGTATTGTTATGTGGTTACCGGGGATCGAACCCGGGTCCTTGCGCTTGCAAGACAGGCGCCGGAACCACTGAGCTAACTCCCCGGCCCCTAAGACCTGTTTTAAGGGTTGGGACATGATCAATTTCTATAATCCTCCATGTGTACCTTAAATATGTACAAAGTAGTGAGCCAGGGATTTAGCTCAGTGATTCTGGTGCCTGTCTTATAAGTGCAAGGGCCCAGGTTCAGGTTCGATCCCCAATAACCACATACCACAATAGTGGGCATGGAGACTCACACCTACCAGCAATCAGTACCACATTCTACAGTGCCAGGCATGGCGGTTCATGCCTGTAATCCCAGCACTTGGGAGGCAGAGGCAGAAGGATTGCTGTGAGTTTGAGGCTGAGCTCAGGGCCAGCCTGAACTACAAAAGCGAGACCTTATCTCAAAAAAAAAAGTACTACAGCTGTTCAATGCACACATACATATTAATTAGATCAAATCTTGAAACTGCACTGCTCAGTTTTTCTAGATACTGACTCATTTTGTATGTACCCACTTGATTAAATGAGAATGCTATTAAAATTTTTCCATGAAGAGGATAGACTTTTTAATTTCTTCTGGAAGTTTTATAAATATTTTGGGACTGTGTTCAGTATACAAAAATAAAATTGTATATACTTTTTATAGTGGCTCTACTCCCTGTAATGCTTTATTCTATAAAGTTTACTTCCTGTGTCATAAGCTTTGTCTTTTAATTAGTTCCTGCCTTACCAACATTTGAGTGGTTAACTTTTATATATAAATGGACTTGATGTTACAAATATAGGTAGAGGTTAACAAATTGTAGAAGTAGCTCATGTGTCTGCTGGAGACTGTCACATTGTGCTGCTGTGTGCTTACTGTGCAGCGGGATACTGTACAGTAGTGCAGTGCTCAGTCAGAGCTCAAGATGTCCACAAATAAGATGAAATGCACCGGTGATGTGGATGGAACTATCAGGAAGTGCAAAGCAATAATCATGAAAAAAAAAGTGAAAATAACTGAGAGACTAGACTGAAGCAAAAAGATAGTACACATCGATTGTTCTTAACATGAATCATTCAACCATTGGTACTATTCAAAAGAACAAGGACAATATCATCAAGTATGTAAAGTTTGCAGCGTGAGTAAAGTCAACACTACTATCCAAAAAACACAGTAAAGGGATAAAGGAGACAGAAAAACTCAGGGTGTAGATGCAGGACTAATATCAGCATTGAATCCTCAGCTTAGTGCTTATTCAAGAAAAAGCTAAAGTCTACCTGAAAGAAAATAGTCTGAATGGGGTGCATCTTTTTTACTTAAGACTTACTCTGTTGGACTTTCAAAGAATCTGATTTATGGATGTTCTCCCTGAATGGAACTTGTGCTTAAATTGGGGACTTAACGTATTTGCCTGGACATAGTTTTCTATACTTTTATTCACTTATTCCTCTATATTCTTAGGTTTAACTGTATTGCTTCTCAACACATATCCTAGCTCTTACATCAGTTTTTACTTGATAAATTTGTTCTTTAAAGATGTGCTATTGTAATTATATCTAGATTTTTTCACTTTCTTGTTTTAAATCTGTTCTCTTTATGCTTTTTTCCCATCCCTCCCTCTAATAAAATTCCAACTTACTCTTTTCATGAATTTGAAAGCTGCATTTTTCTATTATTTTTTTGTGGTTACCTAAGATAGGGTTTTTTCCTTTGAATATAAAATCTTTTTTATATTACTCTAAAAGCAAAAACAATGTTAGAAACCAGTAAGATTTAGTCAAGCACATTCTAGATCTGTTGAAATCTCAGCTGTCATTCACCAGAAATGTAATTGTAAAGCACTCTCTACTGCCCCTTGGCTAATTCTCTTAGTTGTAAATGTGGTTTTTGTCCAAAGCATACATAAGAAAACCTATTTAAGAAGATATGGAAAAATCTGCATCACAGCAAATACTTAAAAAATGGTAGCATTTTGGATATAATAGATGTGGGTTCAAGTCTGAACCAGAAGGAAGAAAAAAGGGCATTATTTTAAGTTGAGGAGTGGGATTTCAATGAAGAAGAGATCTTTTGGCTCTAAACCACAATGTTTGGAACTCTAAGCTCAATCTTTTACTCTAATTCCAATTTGGATAACATAAACTTACCCTTTATGATATATGCATAGGCAAGGTAGTCGTGCTATTGTATCTCCCTGCTGCAATTCTTCGAGGCATATTGCACATTCCCCAGCATCTTTACTCAGTACATCCTCTGTAGAGAAACAAAAAAATTCAAAATAATAAAATTAGCCCTTAAATAGCAATTCTAGCATAGTTGGATATCTTTTATCAGAACAACACAAAATTCAGCACCTGCATTTTGAAGTATTATTCATAAACTGGTGAACAGTGTTTACCTATAGACAGGTCTCATATTTCCATTTTACTGAGGCATCAGAGTTAACAAGAATAATACAAAATTCCCTAATTTGCTAAAGTATATCAGTTATTTGTAATTCATTTTCTTTCTCTTACTGATCAATATTAATTTGGTGCCTAAAACAGTTGGGAAAGTTTAGAGTACAATGTGACTGAAGAGACATAATAAAACATAATTTTTGAAATACTGAAATACAAAAAGAAATCCTGAACATGAAACATTTTAAAACTGCTTAACTCAAGACAATGGATGGGAAGAGCAAAGCTTTCATGAAACTTCAGAAAGAAATTTTTGGAAACTTGAAGACTTTTGGCATAGAAGAAACAAGCCTTCATCATCTTTTACCATGACAATGCTAAGCCAACTCCAGGCAGCAATTACAGTGGTTTCTGAAGGATCCTGAAGATATCAAAACACCTTTAAGATATATTTAAAAACTTCAAGGATAAACCTCTTATAAAGCAAATGTACCTTTACAAAAAGTTTTTTCAGCTCATACTAAACTGTTTTAAACTGAAATTTTAATTTAAATTAAATTTTTATGGTAAATTTTAATTTTTAACAAAGATCTTGCCTAAAACAGTGTTAGCTAGTTACCTTTTGTGACTCTTTCAAAAGGGAGAAAAGCTGAATAAAAATGTTCAAGAGTATGTGCTTCCCTTGTAGTTACTCATCTTGAGACAGCACATTAAGGAAACACAGACTATCTGCTCCAGACAAGGGAAGATACAAGCTAAACAGGACAATTTCTGTATAGGAAGAAAAGACCCAAACAAAAAGAGTTTGCTAGCTCAATTTAGGCAATGTTTAACTAACTACTGGGTAACTCACAAACCAATATATTACAATCTGAGATTTAAGCAGGAAAGATTACTGGATAAACAAAGCTAGATAAATACAAAAAGCTCTATATTATCACTTTCTTTAACTTCTTCTTTTTCCTCATTTTCCTCTTTTGACCCTGGGGGTCTGACCCACACTATTCCTACCCCACCCCAAACCCTCTAGGCCCAACTCACTTCTCTTCTTGCTCATCATTTTTTTTTTTAGTATTCTACATATCTTTCAGTGGAAGATTTAGTTACGGAGCCAGTTTAATAGGAAACACCTACTTCAGATGAGAGCAGAGAGGACAAAGTAATGACTAGAAGGAAACACTAACAAATCTTACTAAAGATCTCTAATTCTAAATATATATTCCTACAACTTAATTTTTTCACACAAAGATAAAACAACACTATAACAAAGAATTACATGAATATTTACATTCTAAGACATCAGTGAGTTTTTACAAATATAACGTGAGTTTTAAAAAATTAAACCATCAAGTAAAAGATGCCTCAATTAAAATACGGTAATAACATTGATTTTAAGACAAATCTTATTTTCAGAGTTAGGTGTGACAAAGAAATGTGTCTTACAACTGATGGGCTAGAATATCACATTTTCAACTTTTAAAAATACATTATCATTGGGCCAGGGATTTAGCTCAGTGGTTCCGGCACCTGCCTTGCAAGTGCAAGGGCCCGGAGGTTCAACCTCCGGTAACCACATACAGCAATGTGTGCAGACTCATGCCCAGCAGCAACCAGTACCACATTCCACAGTGCCCAGAGTTCGTGGCTCAGACCTGTAATCCTAGCACTTGGGAGGCAGAGGCAGGACTGCTGTAAGTTCAAGGCTGAGTTCAAGGCCAGCCTAACCTACAAAAGTGAGACCCTGTCTCAAAAAACAAAAACAAAAGCAAACATTATCACTGCATACTGATATAAGTATAAATAAACCTTCAAATTGTACTCATTATAAACTAAGAAAATGATATGAAACTGTATTGCCAAATTTTGCCATATAAACCCAACTGAAGGTACTAAAGGGAAGTAGAAATCCACTAAGTTCAGGCTCTGAATATACTGTTGGAAGAGTTACTGTCTTACAATACTTTTAAGTATTAGACTGGTCTCACTTCTTTACTAGAATCATTTTTAAAAACTCAGTTACTGTGTCTCTGCACAGTAGCTCACCCTATGCTGTAGGGTATATTTTTAGCTTCCTTCCCTTTTTTCTTGGCCCAAACTCGCTCTGTAGAACTTGTTCCTCCCTATCCTTTTGTTTGTTTCTATATTTGATAAATGTGAAACTCTGCCACCATTATGTTTGTTTTGTTCAATTCTTTGACCACATCAGAAAGGATCTAGAAATCACCTCTAAAAAGAAACTCTAGCATCCTGGATCCTGGTAACACACTCTGACTTAGCTAGCCAGGAGCATAGGCCCTAACATGAGCCACGGACCACATGAACCAGATTCTCCCAACTTTACCACTAGGCAGCATCTTCATCAGTGGGAAAAATAGCCAGCAATGGAAAGAAAAGCTAGGCTGACTAAGATCCTAGATAATGCCAGCCCCACTTAAACTGTGTAAAGAAAAAAGACCACCTTAAAAAAAGGAAAAATAAAACTATTCCTTTGAACTTCTAGAAGACCTAAGATTTCTTTCAAAAATCCAGATTCCAACAGCAATCCTCCTGCCTCTGCCTCCCGAGTGCTGGGATTACAGGTGTGAGCCACCACGTCTGGCACTGTGGTATGTGGTACTGGTTGCTGCTGGGCGTGAGTCTCCACACCCAGTATAGGTATGTGGTTAGCGGGGATCAAACCCTGGTCCTTGCGCTTGCAAGACAGGCGCTGGAACCATTGAGCTAAATCCCCACCCCAATAATATCTGTTTCTTATAATTGGGTTAATAGTAAAGTTTCTTTCTCCCATTAAACAGATAGCTCAATAATCACTAATTCTTTTCTCACTCTCACCTAACTTTTGTTCACTAGTCAGGCCAGCCAGTGAGCCACATCGTCCCATGGTAGTTGGACAGCATGTGATACACAGTAGGTAGGAACCGCAGGAAGATGACAGATCTGCACTTCCTATTACCTCATAAGGAATTATGGGATGTGTATTTCTCAGGGGAAACAAGGCAAGAAAGTAGGGTGGCTAAAACTAGCAAAAAGACCCTAAGACACAGCCACAAAACAATTCTCAGAACCCTATAAAAACTCATAGTCTTTTTTTTTTTTTGGTACTAGGACTCAAATTCAGGGACTCCCACTTGCCAGGCAGATGCTGAGCTACATTCTAGGTCCTGAAAATGTTTTTGACAGGATGACAGTGTGGGAAACATAAAAAGGGACAGCTGGCATCCAATGCTAGCTATCATGCCTCTCCCAGCATAGCTCACACTACACTGCCGGTTTTAGTTTTATTTTCTTCCCTTTTCACTTGCCTCAAACTCGCTCTGTAGAGGCACTTTCCCCCACCTTTCTGTTTTCCTGACCCTTGATATATGTGAAACTTTGCCACTGCTAAAAAAACAAAACCCTTTTGAGATGAGAATAATTTTAATAGTTAAAAATAAAGCATTTTATTAATTTTATTATTTCTGAACTTATCCTATTAAAAAATTATCCAACAAAGACAAATTCAATCTGCACATGATTAACAGAATTACATATAGTTTTAGGAATACTGTGTGATACACCATTTAAAAATTGAAGGGCAATTAATACCTATCAGATGTTTTCAAGGAACTACATTTAAAAAATCTTTTTGGTGTAATTTAGAATACTACTGAAACCAATAATTTTAATCTAAGTTCCTTTAAGCCTCAGTAATGAAAAATCTAAGAACTGAATTTTCTGTAACATGGTAGATTTGTATACAAAATCATCCCAATTCACATTCATTCAAGCAGAAGTAACCCAAAATTCACTGTATTTCTAGTAAAATTATTGGTACCCAGAAAATTAAGACCTAACAGTAACATTACACCCAATGACTGTCAACTGCATTGGGATAAGCACCTTGACAGTTCATTATTATATGATTACTGCTGCAAATGCTCAATTTCCAAAAATTATAAAATCCTGCTTCCCGTTTAAATTGTCTTAATGTTTGGCAATCATTTTTATTTTAAAAAATTGAATCCAGTATGATAAAATTTTGCCTTTTGAGGGTTTGCTAGAGTATCCCCACATCACTTATAAGAGGCCATTTTTCTCTCATTCAAAGGAAAGTGGTGGGTTTTCATTTTTATAAGGGGAACTAGATTTCACAACTGTGAAAAAGTTATTGGTGATGTGATAAATTCATAATCAAGTAAATCCTGGAAATAACATTAAATCCTGGCCTGAGTATCTTAATGACAGACTGGGAAAGGATTACTAAAAATCTAGAAACAATCAACTGAAAACATTCACAATGATAGTACTACCTAGAATTAAGGAGTCCACAATTCAGGATGGGAGTATCTTGGGCCAGATCACTAACTAAACAAAATTTATATTAAAAAAGGCAATACTGGTGCCAGAGAAATAGCTCAGTAGTTCTAGCATCTGCCTGGCAAGTGCAAGATCTCAGGTTTGATCCCCATACCATGTATCACAGTCCAGAGCATGGTGACTCACGCCTGTAATCCCAGCACTTGAGAGGCAGAGGACTGCTCAGAGTTCAAAGCTAGCCTGAACTACATAGTGAGCTCAGCCAGCCTGAATACAAAGTGAGACCCTGTCTCAAAAAAAATTTTTTTAAAAAGAAAGAGAGAGAATACTAAGAGATTTAACCACCTTAGATGGCTAGTTTCCATTCTCCACAAAAACTGATCAATAAAGACACGAGACTGCAAATAGGAAACTAAAGTTATGTAGTTTTTTTCACTGCTTAAACATGTAGAGTAGTAAAAGTTAATATTGTTATGAATCTAATTCCTTGTCTTACTTTTAAGATCTATGAATTAATTTATACATATTGATACATGAAGTCAAAAGACAGGAAGAGTAATGATTTGTTTTACTTTTTTTGAGACAGTCTCACTTTGTAGTTCAGGCTGGCCCTTACTATGTAGCCCAGGCTGGCCTCCAACTCAGGTGATCGTCCTACCTCAACCTTCACAGTGCTGGGATTATAGGCATGTGATACCACACCCAGTAAGAGTAATGTTTTTATACATTACAGAAATGGATACCTAAATAATCTGAGGATACATTCTGCCTCAGCATAGAAAAAGAAATTACATGTATAGTACCTAAGACCCTAGAGATTTTCTAATATATGCTTGCCTAGAAATAAGATTACTATTAAAGATACAGCATGTTGCAGTCCAGAACTAAATTTTTCTTTTCCTTTTGAGATTGGACTTGGAACTCACAAGTTTCCCACCTCAACCCACATGGCTGACATGACAGGTATATCCCCGTATACAAGGTTATGAAGATAAGACCACAAGTTGAAAACCTAATATGAATTTCCATTCTTACTGCTAGCTATATTACCTCAAAAAATGATAATCAATCTCTATCTTTTTATTCTTCTTTAATACTAGTGTATCCTATAGTTGTGAAAAATATTACAGGTAAAATTTTTAAATGTTACATAACTGAACATTCTAATATGAAATATGAATTTTATTATGAGACCTCTCCAAAAAGAAGCTGAATGAATGTCTTCCTATTTTTTCTTTCCTATCCTAGTATTCCAGGAGTTTCAAATTTACACAATGTTATCAAATAACCACATGACAAGTAGGAACCTAGCCACTTCTAAATACCTAATTTAATTGCCAGGGGGGGACAAGTTCATGCAAATGATACTTCCTAATTTAATTTATAATTATGGCTTCATTTCATACTTTAAGCATTAAAAATATTCACTTTGTTATGTGGTTATTATAATTATATTTTAGATTAATCCTATGTGTTAACTACTGTTACTTCTATTTTACATGTAAGGAAACTAAAGCTCAAAAAAGTTAACTATTTTATTAAAAGTTACAATTAGTCAACATTCAAGTTTAGGATAGCTAAGTTCTAGGCTTTTGCCTACTTCATGAATTTTGCTACAAAAAATAAATTCACTTTAAAATAATATAGATTCTGAGGCAAATGAATTATGTTTAGACCACTGTAAATTTCAAATAATCAAGCTAGGGAATGGCTACTTACTTAGAGGAAGTAACTCCAAGACTGATTACAAAATTCAGCTTCTAGAGTTATTAAATTATTATAAACATTGGTATCAAAGTTGAATAACTACTTGCATACTCTCAAAGAATTCTGTTCAACGGATCACTCTTTTATAAAGCTAGTTACACATGCCTTGAAAATCATGTTTGAAATGTGGCCAGCTCAACAAAGGAACAGAATTTTCAATTTTATGTTAATTTGGTAAAGTATGATACCTGACAGTAAATAATATATAATGAACATACATTTAAAAATTATATACTTTTGTAAACTAATACTTCATTATAGCCTCTGAAGCTCTTAAATTCTACACTGACCAAAGAAATTACTTAAAATTCAAGCAGCCAAATATGCAAAATTAAAATATTTAGCAGGTCCAAGCACATACCCATACGGTTACTGCAGATCAAGACAACATGAAAAAATAGCAGACAGGCAAAATTCTTTAAAAAACAAAACATAAAACAAGTAAAACTCCATGCGTAAGTTTTAAAATCATCACAATTTTATTTTCAGATCAAGCATCCAAACAAGTATATGATTTTTTTAGCAAAATATGATGCCAAGCACTATTATGGATCAGGCATTTTTACCTGAAGACTTATTTTTTTTCCTCGAACCCTCAATGATAGCAGTAGAAAACAAAAGTAGCTGAACTGTGAAATAATTCCTAGAAAAATCAAGAATTAAAAAAATTCCAACATTAGTAAGAAGCAATTACTCAAAGAATGAAAATTTGAGGCTCACAGAGTAAATTAATACTTTCAGTAATTAAGCTATATTTAACTGGTTTAAAAGAAGGTAATACTAATATTCTAGACTGTAGGTCCATCAGCTGTTATTGTACTTAAACATAAGAGTTCAGAAAAACTATTTATCAAAAGGAAACTGCCAGCTTTACTGTAAATTAAATATCTCAATAAAAACATGGAAATAAACTTTATTACTAATTTGTGTAAAATTGGACATTCCTGGTGCCAGCTTTACTTCATTTTAGAACCTTATAATTCTGGTTTGACTAGGAATTATTGGCTTTTCTGTCCAGATGCCACTGACAAATTATCAATGTTTTCTATAGTTTAAATAATTAATGACTTAAATATAGCTACTCTTCACCTGCATTGTCAGAAACAATGTAAAATTAGAATTCTTTTAAAAGGAGATAGAATTTATAACTTAATGACATTTTTCAAGCTGCATTATTGGGAATATCTTGGCAAGTGACATTTTGGTACCTTCTCCATAAAATGTAGTTAAAATAAAATGAAACCCAAACTATAAACACTTTCAAAAAGATAAAATATACCAAAAAAGATTCTCACTCTATATTTAATAGGATTTGGCTTTTTTTTTTTTTTTGCCTTTTTCTAACTTGTTGAATTCACAACAATCCTCCTGCCTCTGCCTCCCAAGTTCTCAGATTACAAGCATGAGCCACCATGCCCAGAACTGTGGTTATGTGGTATTGATTACTGGTGAGTGTGAGTCACCATACTTGGCATTATTGTAAACAGGAGACTGAACCCAGGACCTTGTGCTTGCAAGGCAGGCACTAGAACCACTGAGCTAAATTCCCAGCCCTCTAACTTGTCTTTAAAAGCAAAGTCAGAATGAACTGTTATGTAAAACTCAGTACCAAACCACAAGTAGTCATATAAGTCACCTAAGAAATCATTAGATTATCAAACTATTCTAGCTTTCCAACCAAACGAAGATACTTTTTCTATGCCCCATCCTTATGTAGATCACCAAAAAAGAAAGCTCAACAATCACACTGATCTGCTAAACTTTAATCAAATATTTTCCTAAATAAGTTACCCACATAAGGATACAAATTTGAACTGCTGAACATTTCCAAAAAATAAGGTAAACTACCCTTGAAACTAAAACTTCAGGTTAATTTGTTTTCATTCACTACCGAAAGAAAAACACCAAACTTGCAAAAACAAACAAACAAAAAACTATACTATCTGATTTTAGTTTATTACATACTTACATACATACATGTATAGTTTAGTTTATTATAGTATAGTATGTTTATTACATACTTACATACATACACACATATATACACTGAGGATTTAGCTCAATGGTGTTGCACCTGAGTTAACCCTCCTGTTACTATCTATTTTTAAAATTATTAAGCTATGAACCACGTAGGTTCTTACTGGCAGTGGAAAAAGATTCAAGCAATTTGAGTAATATTATAAAGCAAAAAACTCAGTTCTATCTATGTTCAAATTCTAACTCAAATTATTTAGAAATAATACCTACAGCTACTTCATAAGGTAATGGTAATAATTAAAAACCTGTTAAATGTCTAGCACCGTAATCTGACACAGAGCCGAAATGTTCTTAATATTAACTATGTGAATTACAGAAAGAAAAAAAAGACTCTTCCCTCAGTTTGTTTTCTGCAATCTAAAATGGTAATAATGATAAAACCTACTTTACCTGTCTCAGGACTGTTGTGAAGATCTAATGAGACAATGTACATGAAGGCGGTCTCATGGAAAAAGAATAGGCTTAATTTGATATAAGTCAAAAACCTCTTTGAATACTATTTTCTCCAAATAAATTGCAGGTCACATCTCACATGGTCTTTAATACTTATGATTAAAAATAAGTAACAAATATCAAAATACTTAAAAGGTACAAAATGTTAGCTGAATATAAATAAAATTTTACTACAAAGCAGTAATGAAGTACTCTGAAAATGTCAACAATGTTACAATATGCAATTAATATTATGTCAAAACTATTATCAGCTTCATAAACTAGGACTCTATATACAGTATCATTTTGTTAGAATAAATTTCAGAAGAAGTATTATAACACTATGAGAGTAGAATATAAAAGTCCTTTCACTTTTGTTGTCTGGAAGTTGTGGAATAATTAACAGGCTGACTGATAAATATTACACAAGGACCACAATTCTATCTAAGAGACTAGTTGATATTAAACAAGAATATTACGTGGTAATGAAGGTTCAGTGTAACCAGTTTTTGCAAATTAAAGCAGGAGAAAATTTAGGCTTTTCAGTAAAATTTCTCATTCTCAAAATACTGACTCAAAAAAGTTTCAACATTGAGTAATGCGCATAAAAGATGTCCGCAAGGCTGATATAGACAAAGCTTTATAATTTCCTTATCAAAGAAACAGTAAATTCCACAAGGGCAGGGAACCTTATAGATTTTTGTGCATTCAAGTATGTAGTATATCATGTTTTGCCTGTAGTAAATATTCAATAAATTTTTTTTATCAACTAATGAAATAAAGAGTCTCAGGTGATTGGGAAAAACACTAAGCAACAAGTGAATAGCCAACAAACAGGAAAATGTGCCCCAAAGTATAAGCTTGTTGCTACTGGTGAAGTGAGCATTTTGACTACTTTCAGTCTTAGGGAATTCAGATTGATATACATACAGTATTTTTAAAAAAATTTTTTTAAGTACAGTGATTCCTCATTTGTAGGAATGGATTCACCTTTCGATCATAATATTAAGTAAAATGTTGAGGATATCCTCATAAGTGAAATAAATAGGTCACAGATAGGTAAATATCGCACCTTTTCTCTGGTATGAGAAAATAAAGATATAAATGAGTCCTAGAATTGTATGTTATATAATGTGAAATAGAAAGTGCTCAAAGTAAAATAGGGTGAAGGGGGAAAAATAATGAGATTATAACAAAAAAGAAAGGAAACAAATTTTTTGTATACGGGGGGGGGGGCGCCCAGGGTGGGTAGGGCTATGGGAAAAAATGAGAATTAAGTTGTGTCTTATACCGGTACAAATCCCTATTATAGAGTGCAATCATGATGTGTATATGTAATGTACCAATAAAGATTTTAAAATATATATATAATTTAAAAAATAATATTAAGTAAAGTGAATCAGGCCCATAAACTTAAATATCAAATGCTTTATATAAGAAACCCAACTATAAATGAAGATAATAGGAAGTGGGGATTTCTTTCTCCTATAGGAAGGGGATCAATAGATGGAAAGAAAGGGGGAAGGATGGTGAAAAATGAAAAATATGTTATGTACATATACCAAACTCCACATATGGAATATAAGCATGATAAGCATTATCATAAGCAATATTATAAGCATTATAATATATTATAATATTATAAGCAATATAAGCATTGGAAAATATGTACATAAACAAAAGGTCTATACCAACCAAACAAAAAAGCGCTGAATATATGCTGTTTGCCAATAAATATTTACAGATTTATTACTGTGTATGAGTGAAATATTGAATGTATATATGTATAAGCAAACTCCTGAGATAATAAAGCAAAGTGTGAAAAAGGAAAATACATCATGAGAACTCAGAGAAAACTAATTCTGATAGAATAAGAAATACTTGTTAAAAGATACAGTATTTATGAGTGTATAAAGCAGTCAGTAGAGGGAAAAAAAAAGGATAAATAGTGGAAATTTTGAATTAACACATTACTGCCAGCTTGAACCACTGGAAGTAAAGTGAATCTGTTCACTTTTATAAGTCTTTTTACTAATGAAAGTAAATCAGAACCGTCTAACAATGAGACACACAAATTACAGCCTTGTCATTAACATGTTAATTTGGAGGAATGAGACCTATCTCAGGACTGTTATGGAAGAATTGCCAGTTAAATTTCATTAATCTAGAAAAAATTGAAGAAGTGAAGTAAATAAATAAAGGAAACATCAAATTTACTATTTATGATGTATACATGTGTTGAATGATTGAAAACCACCTTGAAATTGCACTAAGAAGGCTTTACATTATTAATGCTTTGGCTTACAAATTCAGCTATGAAGAGGACAAGTCATTCAAAGGCCTACATGTGAATTGCTAACTGACCTTTCAGCTGGTGTACAGAGATAGACTACCCTAGCTACTGGTCACAACCATCAATGACTGATGAGCTTGTGAGGTTTCTATAAAAAGGAAATACTGCAGCTGAGAAATTATGACTCTGCAACCCTTCTCTAAGATCAAAAATGACCACATTACAAGTGACTTGTTAGCTATGACTTGCAAGATTGCACAGGTGCCTGTCACCTGGCCTTCAAAGTATAGAGTTACTCCCATTTCCGAGGCTGGCTCAGTAAGTGCTTTACTTCTTCTATTCTCTACATCTGTCTGTCATGCCTCCTTGCTATGTTGTACAATCATAAATACCAACTGATCCAGAGTTCTTGGTCTTAGCCAGGACAGAGCTAAGATATGTGGTCTTTAGCGAGGAAAAAGCTAATCATCAACTCTCAGCCCCTAAGTAATAAACTATCATTTGTTACTCTTTAATTCTTATTCTTTGTATATATTATTCTTTCATATGCTGTTGTCCCCTCCATCAGGTGACTGGTAATCCCCAGTGACTGGTCATCCCCAGTGACTGGTCAGGCCATCACCACCACACATATACATAGAAAATCATCTTAAGAAATTAACATATTTACCATTAATAATAAAAAAAATGGAAGAAACTATCCAAAATTACATGCAAAGATATCAAAGCTCAACTGTGAAGATGAAATCTGAAAGGAAAAAAAATTACAAAAATGAAGATGAAATTGGAAGAAGCACAGGGATACTTCTTAAATCCACAGGGATAAAAGAGGAAAAGAAATGGGAAAAATAAATTGGAAATGAAAAATTAAGAATTAGAGAAAATATCACCCACAGAAGATAAGAAGTGCTGGGGATTTACATGTAAGTGACAGTACTTCTACCTTGCAAGCGTAAGGGCTTGAGTTCAACCCCTGGTACCAACAAAAAAAACAAACAAAAATAGGATAAGAAAAAGAGATCCAATGAGGTGTGCACCAACAGTCAGAAATATTAATATAACAATTACTTGAGAAACTCATGAGTGCAGAGTCTGAGATCAGCTTAAGCAACACAGACCCCATACATAAAGCAAAGTAAGGAAATATTACAGGGGCGGGGCGGGGGGGAACCAGATCTAGATTTACATATTTACGGACACACTGAGTCAAAAAAAACTAACCCAGAAAAATCTACACTGTTAAAAACACAGTCTAGGTCAGGCATGGTGTTGCATGCCTCAGCAGTTGGGAGGCTGAGGTATGTGGATTACTGGGTGTTCAAGGCTAGCGTGGGCTGCATGCCAAACACTATCTCAAAAAACAAACATACAAACATAACAACAACAACAAAACAAAATCAATCTAATAAGTACTACTCAAAATTACAGATTTCATCCCCAGCACCAAAACTAAAAATATATTTGGACACCTTGGCAAAAAGAGCAAGTTATTAATAAGAAAATCAGATTGGTCTCAGATTTTTCCATAACTCTTTACACCTACAATAATGAAGAAAATGCTTGTAATAGCTTCAAGTATACAAAGTATGACTCAAAAATTTCATGCTCTAATTATTCAAAAATAATTTAAACACCAAGAAAACAAGCAGTCTGTGGTTAAAAATGAAAGAAATCTAGGAAATATTACCCACAGGACAGCTCAGAAGATTTATATAAGCATGAAATTTAACTAGCCCAGAGATGCCTAGACAAACTGAAACATGAGGACTGACAGGGAGAATTGAATCTACTTACATGTAAAACTGAAGCTAAGCTTGGAACTATTATTAGATTTTATATATATATATACACACACACACACACACACACACAGTATATACTTAAAATGGGCTAGATATTTAGCTCAGTGGTTTCAGCACCTGCTTTGAAAGTACAAGGTCCCGAGTTCGATGCCCGGTAACCACATACAACAATGCCAGGAACAGTGAACGTCCACCAGCAATCAGTGCCACATTCCACAGTGTTGGGCATTATAGCTCATGCCTATAATCCTAACCCTCAAGAGGCACAGGCAGGAGAATTGCTGTGAGTTTGAGGATAGCCTGGGTTAAACAGTGAGCTCAGGGCCAAACTGAACTACAAAAGTGAGACCCTGTCTCAATAAATAAATAAATAAATAATTAATTAAAAAGTGAGCGTGGGAAGGGTAGGAAGTTTCATTTAACTGTTTCCTTATCTGTAATAGCTGGATGTTGAAGCCATCCATGAAAGCTAATAAATCAAGGAGGCATATAAAAATATTTAACCATATGAAATAAAACATTGAGACAGTACAGTGACAAATTAGGACAGGGCCAAAGGTATAATTCAGTAGTAGCACACTTGCCCAGTATTCTCAAAACCCTGAGTTTGATCTCCAACATGAAAGAGAGAGAGGGAAGGAAGGAAGCAAGGAAGGAGAAAACAGAGAAACAGAAAATATATTAATTTCATCATTGCTCATAGAAAATAATATTTTTGTTAAAGACACAAGGATAAAGGCTATGACAATGTTACGCTTATGAAAGTAATTACTTAAAAATTAAAATATATTTATTCCTAACGTTTTTGAAAAAGAATAAAAACTGATCACTTCGTGAAACACTTTTTTAAAAGCCAGAAGAGCAAAGAGTACAATATAATGCCAGAATTAAAAGTGGTTCACCATTTTAAGAAATGTAAATGAGCTGGGGATTTAGCTCAGTGTTACCATGCCAACTTTGCAAGCACAAGGCCTGAGTTCAATCCCCAGTATCACACACAAACACAAACACAAACACACACACAAGATATGTAATAAACAGACAAAGAAAAAAATTAGACTGGATTTCAAACAAAATCTAACTGCACTGTATCCAAAAAGGGTACCTGACATGAAGATTCAGGAAAGATAAAAAGAAAAAGCATTCATCAGACAAATAAAAACTAAAATCACAGAACAAATTAAATTCATCTATCAAAGTACCACTGTAATTATTTAAATTTTAACAAAGAAATCTTACAACTACCCCATGCAGTTACAACTACTGTGTCATAAATTAGCTGTGCTATAATTTTTAATACTATTTAAATGTTTTCCTTAAGGAACTGTAATATGATGACATCTGGTCTGCTCAATCACCCCTTTCTTCCATTATTGTAATCAAAGATCCCCTGAAAAGCAGTACAGGCTGCTTAGTGGCACAGTGATAAATGAATATACCACCAATGGTTCAAGCCACCCAATGGGGCAGTCAATTCAAATCAAGAGCCACCAGGCTGCAAGACATATGAACTACAACCTCATCATGAACATAGTAAGCTTTGTGAATCATTACATAGTTAACTCTGTGCTGCTACTGTTTAATCTGTTCTACTGTTAGTGGAGGAAAAATGGTTCATTTAGTACATATTTGGTTTGTCAAACTATTTATACTAATAATTATCAATCTCTTTTCTATAGTTATCATGTTCCTTTCAGCTTGAGCTACTGGTGGTACACATATAACTGTCCAATCTGGCAGTCTATTAGTCCAATGAGACTATCCCATGTTGCCTGATGGGACAGTTATGCAGATACCACCAGTGGTTCATGCTGGTAGAAATGTAACATATTTAAATCAGAGATACCTGGCAGTGAGACATACCAATTATAGTCTTGTCATGAATGTGTTAAGGGTAGCACATTACTAGATTTCTCAGTATGTCAATATCCAGACTGTCCATGATGCCAATATTGTTGCTACTCTTCATTATAGTATGATATCTAAACTGACAGAGCTGTTGCTATTAATTGGTGTTCCCTGTATGCCTGCATCTGGATTGCCCTTGTATCATGAGCTGTACTGCAAGCCTCTCCCGGAGAACTGGCTACATGGTTAAATACACTACAATTTCCATTCCCAAATAAGTGGGACACTGCAGAGGTCTCCTTATAAGCAGAAAGTCTCCCACTGTAATCAGTTAGTAGGCTCAGCACAAAAATGCTCCAGAAACACCTACCTCCCCCAAAACTAATACAAAGGGCAGTGAAGTGGCAGAAATCAAAAACCATACAACCAACTTTTTTTTGTTTTTTCTTGACACAGGGTCTTTTGTAGTTTAGGCTGGCCCTGAGCTCAGCCTTGAACACACAGCAATCCTCCTGCCTCTGCCTCCTGAGTGCTGGGATTATAGGCATAAACCATCACACCCAGCAGCTGGGATTATAGGCATAAACCACTATGCCCAGCACTGTGGTATGTGGCATCTGGCACTGTTGTATTTGGTTACCAGGATTGAACTCAGGCCTTTGCACTTGCAAGGCAGGTGCCGGAACCACTGAGCTAAATCCCTGGGCAACAACCAACTTATTCAAAAGAGTAACACAGGAGATAAAAACAAAACAGGACAAAATAAAAACAACAACAAAAATAAAGATTAATCAGGTGCTTGGCAGCCTCAAAGAAGACATAATTAAACAGATAACTGACTAATAAAAAGCTAACTAGTAAACAAAACTATATTAAACATGAATGTCTAGTTTAGAAAACAACCAAGTCCATGAAATGGTATTGAACAGAAATTCAACACATTTAGAATTCTATTTAAAGTATGGGCAACTGAAACAATCAATGTATGGACTGAGAGTCAGAAATACAAGATAAGGGTATAGTCAGTTACTATAGTCAGTAACCATTACTGAGAGATACCTTAACAAAAAACAAAGATGAAAAAATAGATCTAATAGCTGCTAGAAGATGCAGAAGACTAAAATTAACTGAAATCAGTGACAAATCAGAAGACAGTACAAATGGAAGAAAACAAAAAACCCTGCTAACAGAAATAACAGCAAAGAACTGCCCAAAAATGGGAAAAGAATTTAACATACAGATAAGTGATACATTCAGGATTTGAAATAGCCCAAGATCAGAAAAGAACTTCTCCACAACACATTATACTCGAAAGTGCCGAAGTTCAACACAAGAACAGAATCTTAAAAGTTTTTAGAAGAAAACATTCAAAACACTTACAATGGTAAAACTAGTGGAATTACAGCAGACTTAACACAAAGTTTAGAGGCAAAAAAAGCCTTGAAGTGAAGTGTTTCAATCCCTAAAAGAAAGCAAAATTCAACCCTGGTGGATATCCTGTGAAACTATTGTTCAAAATTGATGGAAAAATAAGATACTTCCAGGATAAAGAACATCTAAAGAAATTCATGGTGACCAAAGCAGAACACCAAAAAATTCTCCAGGATACCCTAGAAAGAGAGTGAAATGAGCCATGTAAAAGATCTAATATAGTGAAGGCAACAAGTAGGTTGAATAGTTAAAAAGAATAAGAACAGGAATTAAAAATAAAAAATGCTGCAATCATAGTTAAGTCAATACCTCTCAATAATAACTGTCAATATGATCTAAAATCCCCAATCAAAAATACAGATAAGCATAATTCATCAATAAAAAAATTCAATGAAATGCTATATGCAAGAAACACATTTATTTGTATGAAGAGACCCACAGATTTTTTTAAAAAATCAAAGTATGGAAAACAAGAACCCAAAAAGCAGGTCTCATTACTGTCTTTTCAAACAAAATGAACTTAAGCCAAAATTATATGAAGAGGTAAAAAAGGTCACTTTACACACTGGTTAAGGGAACAACTCAACAGGAAGAGATAACAATCATAAACACACATATCGTGAACACTGCCATGCCTGACTGCATAAAACAAATACCACTGGACGTAGAAGATCAGATAAACATCAACACACCACTCTCATAATCTGATAACTAGCTCCCCCCAAAATCAACAAGAAATATTGGAGTTGAACTAAATCTTTAAACAAATGGACTTAACAGCTGTCTACAGTTTTCCACCTAAAACAACATACACATTTTTGCAGCAATATATATAACTTTCTCCAAAACAGACCACATATTAGCCAATAAAACATGATTAAGAACATGCAAATAAACTGAAGTAACCCCATGCATATTATCAGATCACAGTGCAATAAAACTAGAAATCAATGACAAAGAAACAGTAGAAATTATGAAAACATATGAAAATTAAAGCATGCACTCTTAAATAATAAATGGTTCACAAAGAAAAATCAAAGAAAGACAGTTCCTAGAATTAAATGATAACAGCAGTACCTTTAAGACACAATGAAAGCAAATCTAAGCTGGAATGTTATAGGTATGAATATCCACACAGAAAATGAGACTGTTCCCAATCAATAAATAACTTATGGTTTTATGTAAATAAATAAATACATAACTTAATGGTGTATCTCAGGGTTCTAGAAAACCAATAAAAATCCAAATTCCAGGTCAGTATAAGCTAAGAAATTATAAAGCTCAGGGCAGCGATCAATGACAAATGAGACTACAAAAACAATACAAATAATTGATAAATCAATGAATAAAAGAGCTATATCTTTGAAAGAATACAAACAGACAAACTCATAGAGGTATTAAAAAAGAAAGGGGAATACCAAACAAATGTAATCAGCAATAAGCAAGGTAGCTGGACATGATGGTACATGCCTGTAAAATCCCAGTACTCAGAAGGATGAGGCAGTAAGATTGCTATGAGTTTGAGGCCGACCTGGGCTACATACTGAGTTCAAGGTTAGTTTAAACTACATAGCAAGATCTTGTCTCCAAAAAGTAATTAGTTAATTAAATGAAAGAAAAATAAATGAAATTAAATGTGAAATTACAAGGAACGCTGTCAAAATACAGATTACTAGCTATTATATCACAAGCCTGCCCTAAATACAACGAATTATCAAAAGTTAACCAAGAAGATACAAAACCCCAAATACTTCCATTACAGTCAATTAAACTAAAGCAATAATTTTTTTTTTTTTGATACAGGGTCTCACTTTGTAGTTCAGGCTGGTCCTGAAATCAGCCTCAAACTCACATCAACCAATCCTCCTGCCTCTGCCTCCCAAGTGCTGGGATTACAGGCATGAGCCACCACGCCCGGCTCTAGGTATGTGGTACTGGTTGCTGCTGGGGTGAGTCTCCACTCCCAACATTGTTATGTGGTTACCGGGGATCGAACTCGGGCCCTTGCACTTACATGACAGGTGCCGGAAGCACTGAGCTATACCCCCGGCCCAATAATTTTTTTAAAACCTACCAATTTAAAAAATTCCAGGTCTACATAGACTGACTGAATTCCTTAAGAACTTCAAGAAAGATCTAATATAATACTCTCTGAACTCTATAATGAAATTGAAACGGAAGGAGTATTCCCAAAATCATTTCTGAAAGTTAGCAAAGCCCTGACTCCAAAAGCAGAGAGGGACTCAATCAAAAAACAGAATTAGGGACCAATCTCTTTATAAGGAACACAGATGCAAAATTCTTCATCAAGATACTGGCAAAGAAAATGCAACAAATCGTCAAAAAGATATCCCATAGATTTAAGGATGACTCAATATGCACAACAATAAACATAATACAACACATAAACAGAAACAGGAACAAAAAAATCACAAGATTGTGTCAACAGACACACAAAAAAGCCTTTGACAAAATCCAGCATGCATTCATGATACTCTGAAGAGAAAAAGTATTAAAGGATCTCATCTCAATCTAATAAAATCCATGTATGTCAAACTAATTAGCTAACATCATATTAAATGTGTAAAAACTTGAAAGCCTTTCCTCTAAAATCAGGAACAAGGCAAGCATGTCTACTACCACCACTCCTGTCCAACACAGTATTCAAAACATTAGCAAGAGCAATTAGGCAAGAAACAGAAATGAAAGGGTATATATAGGAAAAGAAGAAGTCAAATTATTATTTGCAACTGACTTAATCCATTACTTAGAAGATTTTTTTAAAAATCCACCAAAAGATTCTTAGAAATAATAACCAAATTCAGTATTATATGAAATCAACACAAAGAAATCAGTAGCTTTCTGTACAATAGTAATGAACTCCCTGAGAATGAAATTGGGAAAAAAATACAATAGCACCAAGAAAGATTAAATAGTTATGAATTAACCTAACTCGAGGTGAAAAACCTCTAGAACAAAAACTAGAGCACTGTGAAAAAAACAAATTGAAAAGGACATCAGAAAATGGAAAGATGTCCCCTGTTTCTACAGGCCAGTGATAGTGAACTGTTATGAGCTTTCAATGATACAAACAACCCACTGTGGCATGCATGCTATCAATATGCCACTGTGACTATAGGCAGAATCAATACTGTCAAAATGGCCATACTTTCCAAATTGGTAAACAGATTTAATGCAATCCCAATCAAAATACCAATAGCACTTTTTATAAAACTAGAGAAAATAATCCTGAAGTTCATATTGGACCAGAGGAGAGCCACAATAGCAAAACCAGTATTACGTGGCTACAGTTATAAAAACAGCACAGGACAAACATGAGGATCTATGGAACTGAACAGAGGATGCAAAAACAACCCCAAGAACATTTAACCACTTGATCTTTGATAGAGGGGCTAAAAACATACACTGGAGGAACCATAGCCTCTTTAATAGTGTTGGGAAAACTTCCAGAAGATTAAATCTAGACCCACTTCTCTTCACTGTGTACTAAACTGAAATCAAAATGAGTTAAAGAACTGAATGTTAAAACTCAATCACACAACCTGCTAGAAGATAAAACAGGTGAAACTCCTGAAGTTATAAGGGTAGCAAAGATGGTCTAAACAGAACCTTAGTTACACAGGAAATAATACCACAAATCAACAAAAATGTTCCTATCAAATTAAAAACCTTCCGTGCAGCAAAAAAAATAACCAAAAGAGTGAAAAGTAAGCCTATAGAATGGGAAAAAGATTTTGCCAGCTATTCCCTGTACAGGAGACTAGTACCTAAATCTCTATACAGAGCTCAAAATAATCAGATCCTCCCAAAGAAAAACTCAATCAAAAAAAAAAAAAAAGGCAACTAGGGCCGGAGGTTTAGCTCAGTGGTTCTAGTGCCTGCCTTATAAGTGCAAGGGCCTGGGTTCGATCATGGTAACCACATACAACAGTACTGGGCGTGGACACTCACACTCACCAGCAATCAGTACCACATAACACAGTGCTGGGTGTGGTGGCTCATTCCTGTAATCCCAGCACTCTGGAAGCAGAGGCAGGAGGATTGCTCTGAGTTTGAAGCTGAGCTCAGGGACTGCCTGAACTACAAAGCGTGACCCTGCCTCAAATAACAGAACAGAACAGAACAGAACAGAACACAATAAAATAAATAAAAATAGGCAACTAAAACTGTTCCCTTCTTCTTTTGAAGAAGTACAGGTGGTCAAAAAATACCTGAAAACAATATTCAACATCTCTGGTTATTACAGTAATGCAAACTAAAACATTAAGATTCTGTATTAGTCCAGAAAGAATGGCTATCATCAAAAAATGAAATAACACTGCTGGCAAGGCTGTGGGGAAAAGGAACCCTGCTTCATTGTTGGTAAGAATGTAAATTAGTACAGCCACTATCAAAGACAGTATGGAAATCTATCAGAAAACTAAAACTAGAAATTCTACATGAGCCAGCTATTCCCTTTCCATGTATCTTCCTAACATAGTCAAGACATCAAATTACAGTGATATACGCATACCCATGTTTATAGTAACACAACCCATAATAGGAAATCTCGGAAACTACTTGTATGTCCTTTCACAGATGTAAAGAAAATGTGGTAATTCTAGACAAGGTCATACTACTGTGCTATCATCTGTAAGAAAATGGATGCACCTTGAGACCATAATGACAAATGAAATAAATCAGGCACACCAAGTTAAATACTGCATGGCTTCTCTTATATGTGAAACCTAAAATATAAATGAAGAGCAAAATAAATGATAGATGAAAGAACAGAAATATTTCAAAGAGGAAGGTGATCAAGAGATGGTGAGAACGGGGAGGAGACAAGGGGTGTGTGATGAAAGGAATTGAGATGTGTTATGTACATGTACCAATTCCCTGAAAGAAATGTAATCATAATGTATTACAAATTAGCAAAAAATACAAACTAAATAAAATTAAAGAAAACAATGTATCAGGCAAATAAAAGCTAACGGAATCTTACTATTTGTTAAAGCTGAATCCAAGAAAAAGTTATTAAGAGCAGACAGGAACTTTCATAATACTGAAAGTTACAATTTACACTTAAGTTTTAATGACTATAAATGCTCATACCCAGCACCAACATTCATAAAGCATAAAAAGCCCTATGCGGGCCGGGGAGTTAGCTCAGTGGTTCCAGCGCCTGTCTCGCAAGCGCAAGGACCCGGGTTCAATTCCCCGGTAACCACATAACAATACTGGGCGTGGAGACCCACACCCAGCAGCAACCAGTACCACATACCACAGTGCCGGGCGTGGTGGCTCACGCCTGTAATCCCAGCCCTCGGGAGGCAGAGGCAGGAGGATTGTGATGTGAGTTCGAGGCTGAGCTCAGGGCCAGCCTGAACCACAAAGCGAGACCCTGTCTCAAA
>PVIR01007154.1:0-62489 GCA_004026965.1 Petromus typicus
CAGAGGAGCCAGCGCAGGGCCCTGGGACCCGACAGCCTCTCTCAGGGTCCCAGGTGTTCCGGCCTTTCTCCTCTGGCAGTGCTGGTCCATCCACTTCATTTCTAACGCCCACCCGTGGAGTCTGAGCGGACTTACAGAAAAGGGACCTGCAGAGGGACTCCGAGGACTCTGGGGCATCAATACACAGTGTTACCAGGCACCGTTTCTCCAGTGTTTTGCACAAGTGACCCCAGCAGGGCAGGGAAGGGCACAGCTAAGGAGCCAGCGTGTAGACGGACAACAAAGGCTTCTCAGCCTACACTTGTGACTGCTGCTCGTGGGGAACTCGCCTGAAACTGCAGATGAGACTCAGTCCGAAATGCAGACAGCTGCTCTGCAGCTAATTTCAAAGAACACCACGCACTTTTCCCCTGGAAAATGTGTTCCTCTGAGGCTACAAAAGACAGTCTTTAAAGGTGTGATTCTTTCTATACTCTGACCCCAAAGAGGAACTGTAGTGCGGTAAAACGATGGCAGTGGATAGGGACTAACAGGGGCAGTGAGCCTGCAGGGTGTTTGGGGCCACCGCAAGGGTGTTTGTGTGTTTGTGGGCGGAAGTGGGGAGGCCCCGTGGTTGTTGGGATATCTCTGCCGGGCTGGGCTGTGGTGAGTGTACACAGTATCTGCCAGGATGCAGGATGTGCTTCGTTCTATTTCAGTGTTTCCCTTGCAGGTCAGCCAGGACTCTCTTCTGCTTCATCCTCGCCTCAGGGAGGAAGCTGCTCTTCTCTGGGTCCTGCTGACTGTTAAGGCAAAAGCAAAGATAAAGAGGACCTGCATGATCAGGTATAAAGCTTCTCCCAGAAGTAAGATGTGTCACTAACTGTTGTGATTTATAGAGAATTCCACCAAAATTCACATCTACCCAGAAATTCAGAATGTTAATTTATTTGGAAGTGGCATCTTTGCAAGCATATTTACTTCAGGATGATATCATATCAGATATAGGGTAGTCCCTAAATTGACTGATTAGTGTCTTTACCTGAGGAAAACTGAACTTTGTAAGAAGAACAAGATGGTGCGAAGAGCAGAGGCCAGAATTATGCGCTCACATGAAGAGCACCAAGGCCCCCAGGTCTCAGTAGAAGCCAGGAAGAATTTTCTCCAGTCTTGGAGAAAAAGCATGGTTATTCTACAGAATGGAGTATTACTCTGCCATAAAAAATTGATAGGTTTGAATCATTTATACTTAAATAGACATACCTTGAGGATATCCTCATAAGTGAAATAAATAGGGCACAGATAGGTACATATCACATCTTTTCTCTGGTATGAGAAAATAAAGATGTAAATGAGTCCTAGAATTGTATGTTATATATTGTGAAATAGAAAATGCTCAAAGTAAAGTAGGGGGAAGGGGGAAAATAATGAGATTATAACAAAAAAGTAAGGAAACAAATTTTATGTGTATGGGGGGTGGTAGGGTAGGTAGGGTTATGGGAAAAAATGAGAATTAAGTTGTGTGTTATACTGGTACAAATCCCCATTATGGAGTGCAATCATGATGCATTTATGTAATGTACCAATAAAGATTTTTTTTTTTTTTTAAAGAATTTTCTCCAGTCTTCAGCAGGATCAAGGTCCTGATTTCAGACTTCCAGAACTGTGGCAGAATAAACTTCTCCTGGTTCAAGCCTCTTATTTATGAAAATTTGTTTCAGCATCATTTGGAAACTCATGCTCTGGCCAAAGCAAGTTCTTCTGCCATACCCAGTTTCCACAGGGTGGAAGATGGTCCGGTGGGGTTTGATGGTTTTGCTCTGACTCTCTCCATCTGTCCATCTTCTGCTGGAGGACTATAAGTCTGAACTTCAAGAACTGCATGAAAAAATACTTCCTGAACAGACTCCTTTTCCCTCTGGCTTCCGGTGGAGATCTGCCAATAAGGCGAGCTAGGGTGGGGGGTGGAGAGTGAAGTCAGAGTCCCTCCCTTGCTACCTTTGTCCCTCATGATGACAGTGACTCTGAAGGTAGCCCCTCCTGCAACTTCTCATTTTTCTAGGGATTCTTATAACTGCTTCTTCCCCATGCCCCTGCCCCTCCAGACCTAGGGTGCAAAGCTGTTCCATGGTCAAGTGCTTCTGCCTTCCTTGTTGGTTTCCCACATCCTGGCCTTCAGTCTTGCCCCTAGTCAGTTTGTTAATTTCCCTCCGTGATTTCACTGGCACATGCCATGTGTTTCTGCTGGACCCAGAGTAAGTACATTATATACCCAGGAGGAAAATAGGCGATGGTGGACAGTGACAACCTCGCTAAACTGAGAAACAGCACCAGGAAACGACAGTGAGAAACAAGAACAACAGCTCACAGGACAGCGTAGCTTCCTCTCTGCCTCTGTGTGGCAGAAGAGGGGACGCGAGCTGAGCTCCACTGATTGCCTGTGAGGTAAATGGCGATTTCTTCTCAGGTGGGACGGCGTAACAGAGCTATCCTGATTAAGCTGCTGTATGGCTTAAGAGAGATTAATATAAAAAGCACCTAACTGTAGTGGGCAAATAATGTCCCTCAAGATACCTAAGCCTGAATCCTCCTGTGAATGAATATGTTATTTTTCATGACAAAAGAGATGGTGGGGTTGTTATTATGATTATAGACCTTGCAATAGGGAAGTTATCCTGAATGACCAGATGACCCTATCCAATTACTAAAGTGCTTAGAAGGAAAGAGGAAGGTTGAATTACTGGTCCTGGAGGTTTAAGATATGGCAGAAAAGGAGATATTGAGAAGATATGCCATTCTAAGGATTTAATGTGCCATCACAAGTTCTGAGATGTTCAGAAACTACACGAAATGATGCAAAAGGAAAAAAATGCTTCTAGATAGTGAGATTTCCAGATTGAGCCAAAAAGGAAACAGAAACCTCAGCTCTACATACACTGAGTTGTGCCAACCATCTGGATGAACCTGGAAATGGATTCTCTCCTTGAGCCTCCCGAAGAGAGACAGCCCAGCCAACACCTTCATTTCAGGACTGGGAGACTCAGCAGAGAAATCAGCTGGGCTCACTAGATTTCTGAACTGTGGAACTATGAGGTCATACACGTGTATTGCTCTCAGACCCAGAATTTAGGGTAATTAATTCCTTACAGCAGAGATTGAAAATAAATATACTTACTTCACAGTGAGTCGTGGTACATAGTGAACACCCATTACATCCACATTATCTGCTTTTAAATTGAGAAATTGGGCAAGATACAAAGGAGTCTTCCTGTGACCCAACATACTACATACTTTCGAAGAAACGTGGCTGATGCAGTTTCACAGCCTCCCCTGGAGACTCGTCTTTATCACTGCTTTTCAGCTGCCGTGGACATGGGTTCCACATGAGTAGGACCAAGAGCAAGAGCTAGGCAGGAGCAGGGAGCATCATGTACCCCCTGGCAGAGGTAAAAGCATCCTGTTCCTCCCTGGATATACAAAGGAACATCCATAAGAGATTAGCTTGCTGCCTCTGTGACAGGATATCCCTCATTTAAAATCTTAGTTTTACCACCCTCTTGCCTGAACTATAGTATTTCCTCCTCATGGAAGCACAGGTTACGATGAAGATAATCACTTAGGAACCTTACTTCTGTTACCAAGACCAAATCCATCTATCCAGCCTTACATCAATAGCTTCCTGCTGCTTGACCATCCAAACTCAGTCTTTGTTCACAGCACAGGCCTGTAGTCTTTCTGCTTAATCTACTGACTGTGGGCCCTAGGCTTTCACCTGGGTGACATGGGAACACCACCTCAGGACCCTGGGCTCTGACCCGGACACTGCGGGGGTGGGGGGGTCCTCTCACTGTCCGTCACCAAAAAGCATGCAGAAGAACAGCATTAAGAGCTACTCACTGGGCACAGACATGGACAGCTGACTTGAGTGGAAACTAGTTGCACTTTACCAACTTAGGGTACCTCTTCACGGCTCCTGCCTAGCACCTGGTAATTAGGCTGATAACTACTTTTGTTGTCCTTCAGGAGATCTACTTTATTCTGTAAAAAGATAGTAATAAGAGCCAGTATTCATTCTATGTGTTAACCTGAATAGCTCAGGAGATGCTAGAAGCTTAGTAAAGCAGGCTGAGGGTGTATCTGAGATGGTCTTGGGCCTGACTTCAGGGGCTGTATCTGGCTCCTTCCTCTCTGGCTTATCCCATTCTCTGCTTGTGGGCGTTCATGGGTTGGGCAGCTTTCATCTGCTATGACGTCTGCCATGATGTTTCTGCCTTGGACCAATCCAAGCATGGATTGAAACTATGAGCTAAAGTCAATCTCTCTTAAAATGCTGGTATCAGATATTTTGTCCCAGCAATGAAAAGTTGAACAATACACTGTATATCAGGCACTCTTGCATGTAACTGTGCAAGTGTGAACTTTTAAAATTTATAGGCCAATTTGAAAAGTTCATTTCTATTATTTTTATTACTGTTGTTTTACAAGAGAAGAAATGAGGTCTCAGAAAGTTAAGTAACTTATCCAAGGATAACAGAGAGTGAATGGCTTGAGCTGTAACTTGACCTAGACTGAAGTGACTGTAAACTATACCACACTGTGATTTCTCATGATTGATTCAAAAGCACTTACATCTCCACTGGGCCCTGTGTAAGACGTTGGAGACTGATGGTTAACACGAGACGTCCATGTGCCTGGATTAAAGGATACCTAACAACTGGTAATGCGTTATTTCTAAGTGTGTCTGAGATGCTGTTTCCAGAGGAGACTGGCATGTGAGTGTCTACACTGAGTGGAAATCATCTTAACAGCTGTGGACCCAGCTAGAATAAAAAGGTGGAGGGCTGGAGGAAAGGTGAAACTAGCTTCTCTCTCTCCTGGCACTGAGCACTCTTCTCAGATACTGGGCCACCAGCACTGCAGACTTTCAGGGCTTTGCTGCTGGAATGCCTCCAACGGTGCCCTGGATTCTCAGGTGTTTGGCTTTTAACTGACACATTTCATCACTGGCTTCCCTGGTGCTGAGATCTTTGGATTTGGACAGCTATGCTACCAGGTTCTCTGGGTCTCCAGGAGGCAGATGGTCTCCCTGGGGTCTTCTCAGCCTCCATAACTGCATGAGCCAATTCCCCTCATAAATTCCTCCCATACATCTATCTGGATGTCTGCGCACAGCTACCTATATGCAGATAGGCCCATGTGCCCTTTGGTTGCCACATTCTGAGATTCAACCAATGGCAGTTAGAAAATCTATTTTTTAAAAAAGAAACTACTGAACATGTAGATTTTTTTCTGCCATTATTTTCTAAACATCATGTTATAACAATTATTTATATTTTACATTAGTTTAGGTATTATAATTAACTTAGAGATGAACTGAAGTACACCGGATGTATTGAACATCCAGAGTTCAGTAGCTATGGAAGGCCTGGAACCAATCTTCCGCAAATGCTGAGGGATGAGTTCTTTGTTTCTAGAGTTCTCTAATACAGAGATGCAGACATATTCAGGACAGAATTCATTTTATACGAGCTAATTTGACAGAATAAACACATATCTATTGACATATTTTCTTAGCAGCACGAGCGAAGTGTCATGGAAGAGGTAATTAAACTCCAAAGTAGCAGAGAGCTATGGGAAAGAAGAAAAGGAGGGTTGAGCCAGGCTTTTTGGAGGAGGTGATATTTGATCTTGGCCATGAAGGATGAGTTAGAATTCTCTGGGTTGAAAAGAAGAAAGCACAAGGAAGAACACGTGAAACAGAGGCAACAGTATGATCAACCGCAGAAGCCTGAGAGCAGAATATACCAGGTGTGGAGTAAAGCGTATTGCTCTGTGAAGTGCCTGACTACAGAACAGAAGTCAGCTTGGATCAGATTGGCCAGAAGTGTTAAAAATACAATCCTCATTAGGGAAAAAAGTCAGACCTAAGAAGACTAAGAAGAAAGAGGAAATACTCCTGAACTGTAACCAGCTGCTGACTGCAGGAAAAGCAAATACAGGGATGTAATGATGCTAAGGACCTCTACGGTGAGACAAGCTTCAGAGTTAGTGCAGGAGTTAGATTTGTATTACACCAAGTAAAAGTAAAACACCACAGTGGCACTGAACATATACTGGCTGTACCTTGGGCTTAGTCCTTTGTGGGATCCTTTGATGGCGGCGCACCTATGCAGAAAGACGCATCCGGCCTCACACTGCACAGGCATGTCTAGTTAGGCACCAACAGTACAAGCCAGCTCTCAGGCAGAGCCCCAGACATACTGTCTGCCATGCACTACCCTCTCACCAACATGGGGCAAGGAACCTCCCCGGTCATTGGTTGAGTGAAAAAATGTCATAAGGATACAATTGTATCTACATAAAATTTTAGATAATATCATATGAACACCTACTGTGAGGCAGGAAGTAGACTGAGTTTTGCAGGGAAGATGAAAATAGGTATATTGTTGACTCAGAATATACAGAAAGGAGAATTGGTCTCAAGTTGAGAGATGCAGATTGTGGGTGTTTCACTGCCTTTGGAATCAGGTAGATTTAAAAACGAAAAGTTAGAAAGGCAAAGCAGACAGAAAGGAGACAGAAGTGGGGAGAAGAGGCCACAGTATCAACATCTGACCATGGGCAGAGAGACCCTTGCACCACTTCTCCTTTGCTGTCTCATGTCTAAGGTGGAGATCACGACTTGCGCTTTCCAAGGCTGTTAGGAAGATTAATTTAGATAATACAGTGTTTACTGTGTATGCTCAAAACATTCTAATATTCACTATTCCTTCACTCTCTACCCAAGAAACTCATTACAGAAAGATGAGCTCAAGGTTTCAATAAAAATGCTTGGAAAAATTGTAAGGGAAACTTATAAGGAGAAAAGCAGTTAAGGTTATCTTAGAAGATAGCATACTAGAGCAGGTTGCCATGGACTGTCATTCCTGAGATAGGCCTCGTCCTGCTCCTTCGTCATTCCATCAGGATGTCTCAGCTAGGGCAGAGGTGACCGTCCAGGTGGCCTCTCCCTCGCCTGACTTAAGCCTAGTCCACTTCCTGCACCAAGGGTCTAAGCAGATGGTCTCAGTAGTTCCCAGGAAACAGAGTCACGGGACTCTCTAGCTGCCTCTGCAGGCTGGGGACATCTTTTCCAGTCACTCTTCAGCTTCAGGGGGTTGGTCGGTTCCAGGGACAGCTGACAGCCTTATTTAGCCAACCAGCTGCTCTGTGATACACAATGTCCCTAATGCTCAAAGTCTGGTGGATGATTCTTTTGTATAGAGCAAGCAGCAGTTGGAGGAGAATTGATCAGCTCCTCTGATGGCCTCAGGGTGTCAAACTGCCATTCAAATCATCACCACCATAGTTATTAACCATTGTTTTGTTTTGTTTTTTAGAATTGTCTGATAATCTACTATTTTCTTTCTTTTTTCAGTCACTTTGAAGGACACAACTTCACTTAAAGCAATACTTGCCTTAAGTCACATCAGCACATTTATTAAGCTCCTTCTATTTGCTTGGATGAAGGAAGTCTGGAAGGAAGGTATACTTAAAAGGCTGTCTCTGACCTCAATGAATTGGCAATGCCGTGTGAAAGAGGGTCACACAAAACCTCATTCAGAAAGTAACAATATATAACACGTTGTAGTATCATAGAGAACAGTGATTCTATTTCCTGGATTTTATTCCTGCGGTTGACGGATGCTTGGGAAGAGAGCCCCAGGTCAGAGCATTTGCAGAAGCGAGATACGGTGGTGTTTTTTCCAGCACGTGAGAAAAACAGCTCAGGGAGTGGACAGCAGGCTCCAACGGCCGGGCACCTGGCCTGACCCCGTCGGGAGTTCATCCCTCCGGATACCGCTGAAGGCCGCTTTCAAAGGGCTCTTGCTCGGAGCTGAGCGGCGCGGCCTGTGACTCGGCGCTGTGTTCAGAGGCCTCGTCCGTGTTGTAGCCGGGGCCCTTTGGAGCCCATTTTTTTCAGCACGATAAACCCAGACGGGCGCAGAGAAGCGCACAGCGCAGAGCCGCAGCCCGGGCTGCGCGGCCCGCCGGCGGGGTGTCCTGGCCCCGGCCGCGCTCCGCAGGCGCCGCGATCGCCCACGACCAGCGTTCACCTCCGTGACGGGAACTCGCTCGACTAAAACCCGAAAGTGAGAAGAGGGTCGAGAACCGCGTGTGCAACAAAGAAGGCGGCGCGAGCGCGGGCGGGAGCCGAGCCCGGGTCGGCGGGAGCGGGCGCGGCTCGGGTGCGGGGGCCCGGGGTCCGGGCCGGGAGAAGGCGCGGGAGGCTGGGGAGGGTCGGTCTGGGCGGCGGAGCGAGGCGGGGCGGACGGCCCGGGCTGAGCGGACGCGGAAGGAGCAGCGGGGACCCCGAGAGCCGGGAGGCGCTCAGCCCGCCGCGGCGCTCGAGGACACGGCCGCGGGGCGGGGCGGGGCGGGAGCCCGCGGCGCGCGCGTCAGCAGCCGGGCGGAGGGCGGGGCCGATGGGGGGGGCGGGCGGGGGCGGCGGGAGCGCGCGCGCGCGCGGCCGTCGTCGTCTCCTGTGCTGCGCGGCGGGTCCTGCCTGTGCAGGCTGCGGAGGCGGTGGCTGCTCCAGACGCCCGATCGCCGGCGCCGAGATGTGGCCGTTGGCGGCGGCGCTGCTGCTGGGCTCCTGGTGCTTAGGTGAGTGGCTCTGCCCGGCCCTGGGCCGCGTCCTTCGCTGCGCCGCCCCCGCAGCCGGCGCTCGGAGCGGGTGGCCGGGCGCGGGTCGGAGCCTGGGCGCCCGGGGCGCGGACTGGGCCTGCGGTGGGTCCCGACGCCCCCGGCTCCCCCCTCGCCTCTCTCTCCCTCTGCTGGCGGCGACTCTGCGCCCTCACCGCGTCCGCACCTCCGCACGCAGCCGGCCGAAGGCTGGGGACCGCGCAACTCGTGCGAACAGAACCGCGAAGCCGGGGCGCAGAGGCGGCAGCCGCCCGGACCCCAGTTCCTCGCCTCGGCTCCTCGGGCGGCCGCGCATCGGGCGGGAGGGGAGCGGGAGGCCCGGGCGTCTGGCGGGGGCGGTTGGTGAAGTCGGCCCGAGGGGTTTTGCCCAACGGCAGGGTGAGGAAGGAGGGGCGGAAAGGACCCCATCAAGTTTCCTTTCAGACCCAGCTTTCATCGGAAGAATCCTCTGCTGGTGTATTTTGTTGTTGTTTTTAATCCTAAAAATGAGCTTCCTAGAAACTCTCGTGACCTCCCACGCCCCATCAAGCACTCACGTACATTCCAAATTGTAGGTTGAAGTTTTCCCACTTTATGTGGGGAAACCGTGTTAAGAGTTACCCACATTTCGCGTGAAATATGAAGGCTGTACCTTAGAGTCAAAACGTGGGCTGGAGAGTCGGATTTCGTGTCTTGTGACGCCAACACCCCCCATGCTTTAAAACCGTTTCGCTTTTTTAAAACGTGTGCTTCCTCTGTAAAAACTAGCAAAAATAGGGATTTTCGTGGTAGTACCGTGACTGTCACACTTCATATCTATAGAGCCTTTTGTGAACTTTTTGCAAGATTTAAAATTTGAGCTTGAGTAGGAGGAGCTGCAATTGTTAAATTTATCCAGAATGCTAAATTAATTCCGTTTTAAACTGATAAATAATCTTAACGCGCCACATTATAAAGGCTTGTGTTTTGGAGCTGTTTCAAAGATGCCCTAGTGTCTCTGCTCACCATTTGCCCTCCCCAAGCATCCTGGAGGTTGCGAGTTGTTAATAATCAAAATCTGTTATTTTAATAGTGGATGTTGGGTGTTCCGTGTCATAGCCTTAGTTTGTTCTTTGGCATTTGTATCATTATACTTCAGAATGATTCTGATTTCAAGTACCTGTTGTATAATCAGCCTTCATGTTGAACCATATGTAAAAATTTGTAATAAATATTAATGTTAGCATCAAAGCTTGTTGGAAGAGTAAACTAGTACAAACCATGTATTTTTAAAACATTCTATTTCCAGGTACATTAAAAAGAACTATTGGAATCCTAACAGAAGAAATTCTGTTAGGCCTTCTTGTAGTTAAGATCATATTTAATTAACACTCATTTTCATACAATATTAATGCATCCAAATCCCTACAGTTGTAAAATTCAGAATTTATAGTATTTTATTGTACCTACTAATATTAGCTAGAAAAAAAAAACAAAATACTGGCAGCATTTGCATTTGCATTAACATGTTGAATATAAAAAAAGAGCTGATAGTATTCATGCTAAGGTAAAATGAATTTTTGTGTTTATATAGGCTCAAAAGAACATACTTACTACTAAACATGTTAACAGTCTCATATTATGACTGGATTTAGAATTTAATGTAAGAAAATCCTGGCTTTGTATGTTCATTTCTACTGAAGTTTGATTTTACTTTGTTTCATATAAAGAGTAATTGGGGCTATTTTTCAATAACCTGTACAGTTTTGGTGACCTGTGAGGTAAAGGAAGTTAACTGGAGTACCCCTGTCAACCAATTAGAAGCAAACTACAACCCACTGTAATGGTTTACAAGATACAGAATGTATTACTCTGCGCCCCCATATGTACAAACATCAACTTTTTCAGGAGTATGCATAAACTAGTAAATATGACCTTAAGTAGATAACGTCAGTGATATATATGAAGTATCTGTTTAAGCATTGAATGATTTTTATTCTTTGTTCTAAGTCAATTTAAAATCAGGAATCTACATGATTAAAAATTCAAAAATTTTCATAGTCTGAGTCTCCTAGTACTGAAATTTGCATCACTTAAGTGAAAATGTTTTCTTTCTCCTAGAGTATATTATTTTTAAACAAAATTGCCATTTTGGGGAAGTAAAAGGACTTTTACTGGGAAGTCCTTATTCACGGCATCACCCCCACGAGTACGGAAGCAGTGTGTAAAATGCATTTCATGAAAGGCCCACGGTGAGGACACTTGCTCCTGCTGTCGCCTGTGTTGGCAGATGTCTTATCTTTGCCCCTGAGTTATTGGAGAGCTGTAAGGCTAGGTTTTAAGGATGAAAAAAGTGTTCCCCTAATCTAAAATATTCACTTATTTTATGAAAACTAAGTTTGCCTCCCTTAATGTGAATTCGGCTATGTATACTAAAGGCATTGTTTTTAAGAGAGTAATGTACTTTATTCAACATAATTTTCAGAACATCATTTTACCCCTTTGTCTTTTAGGTTTTTGTATTGTAGCTTTTTAGACAATATAAAAATTTTTGTATTTTCATGTCTTATGTTTCAGCCTCATATAATGCACTCTTGGGTCATCATAAAGTTACTTTCACTTTGTGTACTAGTGCAGGTATTCTGTGATAAAAGAATAGTAGTGTATCAGTTCTGCTAAAATCCTTGTGGTACTAGAGTTAAAAAGCACCCAGGATATTTAATTTCTGATACAGTACACCTAGATTAAGTCCACAGTAACTGCATTTTCCTCTTTGTGGTTAAGTGGAATTGGAAGCTCCACCATCCAGTGACTATTTCATTCTAGATCCATGGAACACTTACACATGATTCAGAATCTGGTCTCCCAAGATTTGAGAATTAGATTGGGAAAATTAATGTCATACTGATAGGTTAAAAGATAAAAGATAGGACTGGGTAATTTCACAGTCTGTCAAATGGGTTTTTGTTGTTTTTTTGTTTATTGTTTTAAGCAATCATAAAGTCATGTTATACTCTAAAGCTTTGCAAATCTCTCTTGGGCACACAGACAAATTTCAGATGCTCTATGTCTTCATAATTTATGATGCAGTTTATAGAAAATGGGGATTTTTGTTTGTTTTTAATTCCTCAGTGGTATTTAATGTACTTGAAGTTCTTGATAAGACCATAATTCTAGTTTTTCCCGAGTTTAAATTACCCCAATTCTCATAGTATCAGACTACTTCCATTCTTACAAGATCACTTTTCAATCCTATACAGCAATTATTTTGAGTCAATTAAGCCTCTTGTGGACACTGCACTCTATACTACACCTTTACTTTAGTCTCCACTGAAGAGAGATGTGACCAAGTCTTCCTTTCTGTCCCAAACCCTACAATCTGAGTTTCTAGTTCTTCATACCAGCAACTAGTTCTGAGGACAAAATTGACGGGACTCACTTTTGAAAGGTATGTTTACTCATGAGCTTTGCTCCCTTTACCTTAACAGCTGCTGTGGCTTCCCAGCCCATTCTTGAACATTCCTTCTGAGGGGTAACTTCCTTCTCCATTGCAAACAATAATGATTGAGTGGTTTGATCCCTCAGCTGCCTTCACACCATTACTAAGCTACCTATGATACCTCAGACAACCTTCTTCTCTTCCCATCTACTGTCAGAAGAATCTGTGCTCCCCTTTCCAAGGGAAGGACAACCTGTGTGTACTACTCTTTGACTTCCATCATTTTGGAGACCTGCTCAGCCAGTTTAATTCTTTCACCTTGCCCTCTTTATTGACTCCTTCACCCCTGATCCAGTGCTATGCCATATTAGAGAAGAAAACCAATCCAAGAGCTGAAACATCCTTGCCCTTATTTATCCTTATCTCCAGGCTCTGAGTTGTTGGCCTTTTCTTTGTGCTTTATTACTATGGCAGATTCATTGAAAAAGAATCACTATTGCTTTTCCCCCTGTCTTTCACTCTCAAATGAATCTATATCTGATTTCGTTAAGTCCTTTGATACAACTGTCAATGAAGAAACTAATGATTTGAAATTTCCAGTCGAGAGACCATTTCTATTTATCTTACTTACCATGTTTTATCCATATTAACATTTACTTGGTGTCTACATGGTTTGTTTTGGGGTTTTTTTTTTTTTTGCTTCTCTTTTTTTTAAATCTTTTTTTTTTCACTTCCTTGCTTGTTACTATTTACAGTTGTCATTTGCTACATAAATGTTGGTGTTACCCAAGATTTTTTTCCTTTGCCACCTTCTTTATCTGCCTTATAGGAAGTCTAGTCAATCTTCTTTTTGTTCCTCATTTCATTTACCATCTACAAGGTTGGGGATTCCCAAGTCGTGGGAACTCTGAGCTCTCTGCTTAAATCCAGAATCTTTTATCTACCGATTGACTGGACATCTCTGCTTCATTTTACCATGGGTACTTTAGTGTTCCTACTATTAAATGTTCAACAGCTATTCTCCCCAATCTACAAGCCTCTTTTCTCTATATTTAGTCTATAATCTGATTTGTTCCACGTACTGTTTTGGTTAACATTTAAATTTTTTTTCTTTTTATCTGCTTCATCTCTTACATTTGAATTTTGTTGATTTTGCTTCTTTTATTTTTACTGTCATTTTTAGGCCCTCTCTCCATTTGTTGTATATGTAGCCTCTTGCAGTAGTTTTTCAGTGGGGCCCTTCTCTCCATTCTGTCCTCAAGTCCACCTTTTATACTGAAAGTGTTGTTTTTTAATGAATAAATCTAAGTGTTTTGCTGTTGCTATGTTATCTAGCCCAAACATCTTATCATGACATTCAAGGAAACATTTACAATTTTTCTTAGCTAGCTTTCCAACCTCATTTTTTAGCTCATACCTGAAAAAATTATCTGCTTTCAGTTTCATTTTCTTTATTCCTTTTAAACATGTTACTTACTCTACCTGGAAAGCATGTTCTTTCCTGTAACACTCTTACTAATCCTTTAAGATCCAGTTTTAATATTATCCTCTAAGAAGATCTCCTTAGATATGTTCATTCCATTTTTTTTTTTTTTTGGTGGATCTTTTCTGTCTAAGCTTGTAACTGACATGAGACTGTCCATTAATTAGGTAACTTGCATAATTGAGTCTATAGAATTGAGTAGTGGGGAATTGTCGTCAAGTACAAAAGTGGATCCTCTCCCATATGACTTAAATCTTCCTTTCTTGGGCCGGGGACATAGCTCAGTGGTTCCAGCGCCTGTCTTGCAAGCACAAGGACCCGGATTCGAGCCCCGGTAACCACATAACAATACTGGGCGTGGAGACTCACCCCAGCAGCAGTCAGTACCACGTACCACAGTGCCGGGTGTGGTGGCTCACGCCTGTAATCCCAGCACTCGGGAGGCAGAGGCAGGAGGATTGCTGTGATGTGAGTTTGAGGCTGAGCTCAGGGCCAGCCTGAACCACAAAGCGAGACCCTGTCTCAAACTTACCCCCCCAAAAAAATAAATCTTCCTTTCTTGAAATTTATATTTTATATTCTTTATTTGCATAAAGAATGTATTCTCTGCTGCTTGGTGGACCCTTGTTATGGTCCTTATGCTACCAAATGAAGATATTGCCCTATCTTCTGAGATTAATGAAGAGTTTAGTTAAGTAAAACAGTAATTATCATATTTTGTAGTAGCTGCATTGACAGCTCATAAATAAAGGGCAGTGAAAACAGTAAAAACGGGACAAAATGGGTGGGTGGTAGTAGGGAAACGGGGATAGGAGTGATCTTCTCATGGAGGCTTTGGCAGAAAGATCAAAAGTTAGCAGACTACAGCTGCCAGTTTGTGAAGCACTACTTTGTACGTGAAATCTAACGAAAGCTCTTCGATAGACGCCATCATAGTTGGCATTTTGTAGGTGAAGACACTGAGGTACTTAGGCAAAGTAACTAGAGAGTTCAACAGCTCTGAAGTGCTTGAAAGGAGTTTTGAATCAGAATCACTTTGCCAAAGAGCTCTTATAAATACCACACATTCCCTCCTCCCCCAGGTTAAAGACCTATCTTGCCTTATGCTATAGCCTGGAGGTGAGAATGTATTTGCATATTCGTTGCACTCAAAGGTTATGGTTGGGCTGACTTAGTTGGGAAACTAGGAAGTATGGGAGGTGAAGGGCCTTGTTTGTATTCCATGCTAATGCACTTAGAATTTAGCCTGAAAAGCTGGGAAGGTGTTGTTAAAATATATTAGTCAAAGGAGTACGCATTTGCATTTAGAACAGTTATTTTGGGAACTGTGGAAAAGACACTGGGGCTGGGTTGGAGAAACTTTGAAGACGGAAACAGGGAACCAAATCACCAGTGGGAGCATGTGGCATTACAAGAACTCAAGTTTGAGAATGGAAGAGTGAGAGTCTCGTTCATTCACTCAACATGCACAGGATATAGGAACTGTTAAATAGGTTGAGCCCACCAAGACTCCTCCGTGACTAAACAGGAGGAAGAATATATCATGATTCCCGAGCTCACCTCTGTGACTGACACGTAATACAAAATACAGTAGGCAGGTAAGGATTTGAAAGGATAGTAGTGCAACCAGCTCCAGTTTTTGGTGTAGATGAACTTGACCTATGGCTTGGATGCGCCTGCCTGCTTGTAGGCCGAGGTCAGGGAGAAATCAGGCTGCTTTGTTTGCATTTCACTTCCTCTGGGGCTTCTCTCCTTTGTTTAGGAACTTGTTCTTTGTCCCCTGCATTCCTCTAGGCCCTGATAGTTTACTTAAGTACCTGAGGCCTCCATAGGTCATTTAAGCCCTAAGATAAACTTCCTGTTTACTTAAGGTTAACTATTCAGGACCCGTGTAACTTATTTCTTTCTCCTGGCATATGTTGGATGTCTTGACTTTGAAGTTGCCTTAGTACTGCGCAACACACAGCTGATTGTCCAAGGTCTGTAGTTTAGAAGAAAGGTGGGGCCTTATTCAATAAAAGATAAAGTGCACAAGTAGTTAAAGTGGTGGGAAAGAAGACTACCTGGGTGGAAAGTGCTGACTATGAACCCCTTAAGAGCACACTTTCAGTAGAAGCTAAAGTATAAGCTTCAAGAAAGTGAGCAAGGGAAAGGGCGGGAAAAGAAGGAGGAAATTTCTCATCAGGAGCAACTGCAGAGGCCAAGGAACTAGAACCGGATGGAATGAGGAGCTGAGGACTGGTTCAGAATCTGTGAAAACATCAGGTCAGAAAGGGAACCATACACGTTGGTGTTTCACAAGGCGTCAGTGGTGATCTGGGTAGAGCTGGAGCGGTAGAGTAATAGGCGGAAGGGGTGAAGGCCAGTAGAGAGACGTAAGGCGTGCACTGCTGTTGAAGAAATGCACATAGACTGTTATTACCTTATAGTGTGAGGAAAGAGAGACTAGCATGTGGAATTTTTAAGTTGATCGATACTCAAGAATTTTTAAAAGACTTTAGAAATGAATAGAAGAAGGGGATGTGGAGAATGATAAATCACTTTTCAGAAGTGTTTGCAATAGATAAGTTGGCAGCAGAAGTGAAACTAGTTTTCAAGTGGAAGGATTCATCTATGAAAAGGAAGTGGGAGGGAAAGTGATGTAGCACTCAGTTTGGAGGTAGGTTTGTAGGTGGGAAGTGAAGGACTTAAGGAGAGAGGACTTCCTGGAGCATGTGGGATAAGTGGCAGAGGGAGAGGGGTTTGCTTGTTGTTACACAGGAGAAAATATCAACAGAATTTGTGAATAAAGGCAGAGTAGGAGCTGTGACAGTGTTCCGTAGAGGTTACACACATTTTGCTAGGAATCCTTACGACCTATGCCTCTTCTACCCATACACATACACTCCCGACAAGTGTGTTAAATACTTCTCATTCCATATATGAAAATGGTAAGCTCCTCCTAAAGGTAATTCCTGTATTTTTGTCATCATTGCATCATCTTGTCTTATCACTGTTTTCTATCAGGTAATTCCTAATATATGTTAGTTGCATGTTTAAAATGTCTGAGCTGGACTTGTGTGCCCTGACTGTAGAGATGAGGCCTCCTCTGCAAGTATGTGTCCTTTGTCAGGGCTTGGGTCTGAGATGGTTTCATGGGTAGTCTGTTTTCATTGAAGCTGTAAGGTCCAATGTGTTGCGTATGATATAATTTTTTCCTATTGTATTTGCTAATTTATCTGTAACTCTGGCATCACTCTTGGTTAAATATATCTAATATCTGAGTTAGATTTCCATATCTTGTTTACTCAAGATTTTGTTATTCATGTTATCCATGTTTCTTTATCTGCTCTTTATATTTTCCATCTTTTATTCACTTTGTTCTTTTATAAGAAGGCAACAGACAGAAGAGGAAAAAGCCCAGATCAGATCATTTTACCTCTTACTAGTGTTTTACACATGTTTACAGAGAATGGAGGTATAATTAACATCTTGAGTGACATTGGTAGGACTGCCTTTATTTATTAATTATTAGTGCAAAGGTTATTCAAATCATAGATTATCCACGTCAGCTTCACTTTAATTTTATTTCTCTGACAGCATTTATTCTAATTAACTTATGTTATGAAATGTTTTTATTAAAAGAAATAATGCAGTAAAATTAGGGCTTTCTGTAGTCTTTAGCAAATTTACCTTCTGGATATAAGCTATGGAATTACAAAGTGTTTTCTGATCTCTTCTGACCTAGAGACGTCTCAGAAATTTTATAAGGTAACTGCATATAAGATATGTAAGATAACTCATTTGCATCTTTTAACTAAAGAAAACTTATTAAAACACTCATAAACATGATTTTTAAATGACTCATACAAATATAAAATGGACACATGTCAAAATTTTCATTTCACTGATTAATTAAAGACCAAACCAGCATGAAGGCAAAATCCAATTAAAGGAAAATTGGAAGAGCAGACACACTTATAGGCAAACAGTAATGCTGAAATGAATTTGCTTGTAGATGCAGAATCAGTCAGTGCACTGAAGTCAGTAAAGTGATTTTTACTAAATATTATCTTCCTCCAAATGGAAGCAGCAAAACAAAATTTCTTTGTATCTCATTGAATACCAATCATTTGCATTATCATCAATTATCCACGATTTACAAAATTATAAAGTAACTCAGTTAGAAGTAGTCACTGATAATCTAAAAACATGTGTTAGTGCTTAGCACTTTCCCAAAGAATACCCAAATCCGTCAGAATCATGATATCTTCTGACACTGCCTTCCTTTGTATTTCTAATGCCAGCACCCCTTTGCTTTCTCTTTGTTCACTGTAGTTTCCCCTTAGTGCTTCTCTCTCAGGGGAAATAATTCATAACTTTCAGGTTTTGAAGAATGCAATTGGAAGTCCAGATCTTTGCCTGGGGCTTCCTAATATTTGGGTAGAAAAGTAGAGAATTAGAAAGAGGCAAGAGGATGTCCACAGCTTGATTCACATGGCAGATTCCCAGAGGTATAGCCATCTGAAGCAGGTAGAAGAGGCTCAGGTTATTACATTTAAATGCTACATTGTCTTGTTTTTATAACAAGGCTCTATATTTTGGTAATACATTGCTGTTCAAGAAGCATTTGCTTATATTTTTTCTCCTTGTGATACCACAGTGTCGTGAAGTTACTGGGGGTCATTTTTGATCCTCTTATTTAGCAAGTAAACCAAAGCAAAGTTAAGTTCTTAAAATTGCATACCTAAAAGTACTCAGATTTTTGAACACCCTCTGGGTTGTAGTCCACTATGTATCCTTGTATTCAATTTAGTAGACATTTATTGAATAGTTACTGTTCTTGGAATAATACCATTTCATGTGCTTAATTTTTTTTTTATTCCACCTGATACAAATAGAAGAAACTTAAAGGGTCAACCATTAACAAACTTGATATTTTATGTATATTTGTTAGTGCCTTTATTTATTTATTTTTAGACAGGGTCTCACTTTGTAGTTTAGGCTGGCCCTGATCTCACTATGTAGCCCAGGCAAGCCTGGAACTCACAGCAATCCTCCTGCCTCTGCTTCCTGAGTGCTGGGATTACAGGGGTGAGCCACTATGCCCAGCAGTGCCCTTATTTTTGAAAGAAAAGTCGATTACTATCTAGTTAGATAAAAGAGTTGATAAATGGATGAAGATGACCCTTGTGCAGTTTATTGAATAGTAGGTGCTTGCATTCATTTAATTAGTGCTCTTGGGCATTGCAGCTATTTGTACCTTATACCACTGAGAAGAGTTAAACGAATATTTCCTAATTCTTAGCACTCTCTGCTCTGACTTTCAACTTGTGCCTTGGCTTTTTGAGTGGCTTATGGTTTCTTAGAAGAAGAAATACCAATCGTGTATGTTTGGAAATTGTTCTGTAGATTGAATGAAATGTAGGAGTGGGAAAATGCCGGTCAGTTGTATGGTAATCCTTTGTAAAAGTTGCATATGTGTTGCTGTCTATATTTTGTAATGGGAAAATAGCCACAAAAAATGTTTCTCTTATTGTTATTCTAAGACTTTCCATCTCAGTAGAAAAATAGGATTTGAGTCATCCGATTTACTTTGTATATTAAAAGCAGTGAAACCAGCTGCTTTTTTGGAAATTCTACACAAGGACAGAGATAAATTTTGTATCAGTTTTGCACATTAGAAATGTATAAAAGTTGAGGCTGACTATATTATTTGGTTTGATTTTCTGTTCAGAATTTTGCTGTGGGAAGAACAGTATTTTTCTACATATAAAACTAGGCTGAAATGGTTTCTTCAAAACTTTCCGTACCTCACACTATACCCACGTTTCAACACTATTACTGAATTTATTCCCAATTGTGTGATGATGGTAATGTGTATTTGTGTTCTTCCAGATGAGTAAGGCAAAGTCGTACTGTCGTCTCTCAGCTCTCTAAGTTAAAAGAATTTTTTTTTCTATTTTTCACTTATCAGGTCTCCATTGCTTACTGCTTATAAATGAATAAGTCAAGCATTTTTCTGCATGTTAATGATTGATAACTTAGCTAAGTTGTGTAGTGTATAATTTTATAACTAAATAAATATTTTTCTTTTCCAGGTTCAGCTCAACTCCTGTTAAATAAGACAAGATTTGTAGAATACACCATTTGTAATGAAACTGTCGTCATCCCATGCTTTGTTATTAATGTCGGGGCACAAAGCACAAAGGAAATGTATGTGAAGTGGAAATTTAATGGAACATATATTTTCAACTATGATGGAATCAATAACAGTTCTTTTGCAAACCGGAACTTTTCGAGTGCAAAAATTGCAGTCTCAAAATTACTCAAAGGAGATGCCTCTTTGAAGATGAGTAAGGATGACATAAAAGTAGGAAACTACACATGTGAAGTTACAGAATTAAGCAGAGAAGGGGAAACAGTGGTAGAGGTGAAGTACCGCACAGGTAAGTGCTGTAGTTTGCATGTAGTCTGTCCCCTAAGACTCATGTTGGAACTTGACTGCCTCTGTGGAACGTTGGGAAGTAGAGCTTTAATGAGTGACTAGGTCAGTAAGAGGGATTATGGCCTGTCTTGTGGGAATGAGTTAGTCATGTAGAGAGTAGGCAGTTACAGAACCAATCTGCTCCTGCTTTTGATCTCTCAAACATGTTCGCTTTCCATTCCATCTTTCCACCATATTATGAAACAATGCAAGAAGCCCAACAGAAGCCAACACCAGGCTGTTAGGCTTCTCAGCCACAGAAGCAAGTGAAATAAAGCTCTTTTCTTTATAAAGACCTCATCTCAAATACTCTGTACAACTTCAGAAAGCACACTAAGAAAATAATACTTCTGTAAATTGGATAATGGGCAAAATAGGACTAGGAATACCATTGAGCCAGAAAAAAGCAGGCTGTAATAATAAATGTTGATATAATATTCAGCAGCTTTAAGATCATGGCTTCCGTCTTTATTTTTTCTCCTAATTGCAATAGAATTTACTTAATGTTCTTTCGTTTGAAAATATGTGGTTCTCAAACTTCTGGTCGGAAGACTACAATATTCCATTTGGGTGACCCTGATCCTAGTATCAGCGTTCTGTATTTCTCTCTGTTGCCATCAGATGCACTGTCTTTAATGCTGTAAAGTTCTTAGGCTGTTTTTTTCTAACTACTTACCTATTTTTGTTTTTAGTTTTGGTTTGTAGTGCACTTTGGCTAACATTTGGCAAAAAGCAACCGTGCTTCCTCTGCAAAGAAAAGAAGAGAATCAAGAGATTAAAGATGAGGTCATCATGGATGATTCTTGGATGTTTTGTGTAATTTTTTCATGCATTGTTACTCTTGTTGAGAATGTGGGGGAACTCAGAATACAACTTAGCTGAATCGCATTTGGGCTTTTTATAGTGCTGTGACTTGCCCACTCTTCATAGATTTGGTGTGGTGAGTTGTACCTAAGTAAACAGTCTCCTTTTCTGTGTCTTTCTGTGCCAGAGGGATTTCATTAACTGCATTCGAGGTCTTTTTGACTTTCTGAGCTTGAATCACCAGCCATATTACTGATCTTGGTATTGACTAGACTTGGAGAACCTGTGTTCTAGATAGGATGCAAGTTTGGTTGAACCAGCTAGTTTCTTTCCATTCTGCTAGCTTTTTCTATTGTAAAATATATGTTACCAAACTGGGAATGGTTGTTTATTTTGATTAACTGTCTTGATATTGCTTAGGATTTGGCATCAGGAGACATGAATTGCATGTTTTATTCAGCAACTTACTGTTTATTTGATTTTGGGCTGATGCTTCACTTGAGTCCAAGTTACCTCGTCCCTAAAGTGGGGTGAAAGTACCTACTTGCTGTCTGCAGTTCTGCAGAATTTAATGAGCCTCAAGTGAGAGTCCATGTGAAAACTTGTGTGTTGCAACATCGCTTTGCTGTGATGTTTATTTTCTGAGTTAACCTTCCTACAGTGTTGGGGACAAGATTAGTGTGCAAGGAGGGATGGGTGGATGCCTCAGAAATCTCACTTACTTTATAATTATTTTCTGTTGCTATTAATTGGGGTTCTAAGGAGCTTTCTTTTTAAGTGTGTATGTTGCAGGAGTGTTCTAATTAGTCTTGGGCACTGTGAGTGACTGCAGGGAGATAATCTAATGTCTAGTTGAGATTTTTTTCCAAGGAATTGTATAGTGTTGTGGTGCTGAGAGAACCATGCTGGCGAGTAGTGATTTTGGACATAATGTAGGCCACCGAGAGGAAAACTGATAAATATGAGATAAGAGACTTTAAAGAATAGATGATGCAATGAAGATGAAAGGGAAAGTAATGCCAGTGTCTGAGATGAAGACAAAGTTTATAATTTTGTATATGATTTCTTTGTCCTCTTTTATTTTAAAAATACTGTATAGAAATCTGTCTTACTTTGGGGCCATTAAAATGAGAAATCATTATTTTGTTGTAGTGAATGAAGAAAATTGCACCAGAAGCTTAATACCTTTGGGTTTGAACTCAGTTTTTATTTTTCAAATTATTGATTTGCAGGAAGATTCAAAGATGGATTTTGTGCTCTTCATCCACTGTCCCCCAAAGTTTATATGTCATATTACTGTGGCAGAGTCTCAAGATCAAGGGTTTTGCAGTGGTCTAGTGTGTGAGAATGGAACTCTGTCATTCCACGCTGTGTGCGTTTGTGTCACTATCACTGCAACTAGGATACAGACCTATTGTGTCCACACAAGCGTCTCCCTCATGCTAACGCTTCACAGGCACAAACTCCACCTCCAGCTGTCCCTCACTGGCAAACACTGATTCGTCTTCCTTGTACAAAATTTTGTCATTTCAATAATCTTTTTTTTTTTTTTTTAGGTTTTTTGAGACAGGGTTTCGCTTTGTGGTTCAGGCTGGCCCTGAGCTCAGCCTCCAACTCACATCACAGCAATCCTTCTGCCTCTGCCTCCCGAGTGCTGGGATTACAGGCGTGAGCCACCACGCCCAGCACTGTGGTATGTGGTACTAGTTGCTGCTGGGCGTGAGTCTCCACGCCCAGTATGGTATGTGGTTACCGGGGAATCGAACCCGGGCCCTTGCGCTTGCAAGACAGGCGCTGGAACCACTGAGCTAACTCCCCGGCCCCACATTTCAATAATCTTACATAAACTAAATCATATAACTTTTTGAGGTTGACTTTTTCATTTGATGCCCAAGTTGTTGGATGTGTGAATAGTTGGGTATTTGTTTTTATTCATTGTTTTAAAAAATTGACTAATAGTCCATGTAAGGATTTTTTACCACTTACTGAACCATTCAAATATTGGAGAACAGTTTTGGTCGTTTTCAGTTGTATACTTGCACAAATGAAGCTACTGTGAACAGTTGTGTACACATTCCTGTTTAGTTAGACATACCATTTTTCTGGGGGCATTTGACTGGGTTATATCATAAGGGTATGTGTGGTTTTTAAAGAAATTGCAGAGTTTTCCAGGGTAGTTTTTCCATTTTACTTTTTTATCAGTAATGTAAAGAGTAATCTAGTCTGTCCATTTCTTGGAGTGATCTGGGTCCACCATTCTGTAGATACTTTTGGCTAGGAAAAAATAAAAGAAACAGATATTCCTGTGAATAAAAAGATTAAATGGAACTGTTATTGTAGAACATGTATTTGTTATAATAATATTTCCTATCATATAGACTTTGGAGATTTAGGCAGTGGACAACAAGCACATGTGTCTTTTACAAATGTAGGATAAGTGAGACATGGAAAATGCCCAATAGAGAATTGAATTCCACTTAATAAAAGGCAAGTGATAGTGACTATTTGTTGTACCCTTCGGAGCACCAGGACTGAATACATGGAACCACTGCAGCACATGGTTTTGTGTATATACCCCTTGTGTGAGTTTGTAATATAGTACTGTGAAAAATATGGGGCTTGAACTTTTAGCAGGGTGTTTTCTATACATTATCTTCTTGCTTATGAAAACATGGATAAGAAAAATTGATCAGGTCCTCAGTTTCCTTGTCAGTAAAATAAGAATACCATCTGTATCCTAGAAATGTTTGAGTCATCAGTAGAATAGTATCTCTTTAACAAGGCTTTTCTGAGTGCCTCCCGTGTGTCAGCCCTGTGCTAGGCACTGGATTCAGGGATAACTAAGATGTTATCCTGAGTCCAGGGAAGTGGTTACAGTATCAGTAAGAAGAGCAAAATGACCTCAAAATTGTGCGAGATGCTAAGGTGTTTTCCTGTCTTGTGTGCTAAGACCTCTAGGATATAGGTGTAGCTCGGACATTTAATGAATGGGGAAGAAAAGGACATTCAAGATGCTTCCTAAGGTTGGAGTGAGAGCAGGGATTTTAACCTAGACCTCTCTGACTTGAAAACTACTGTAGTACATGGCTCCTGTTACATCTTGTAAATAATAGTATGAGTATTAATGCCCTTGGGTTATCTTTCTTAATCCTGAGGTGAAAGATAGCAGGTGCTCTTTTTATTCTAATTTTTTTTTTTTTTCCTTTCTCAGCAGCATAAGAATTCAGAGCCATGGGGATTTTAGAGAAGTATCCTATCTCATGCTTTCCGGGTGGACAGTTAACCTCACCCAACAGTACTAGTTATAACAAATCAGTGGACATCTGAGTAGTTGCATATAAATCATTGCTCTTTTTTCCCTCATCATCTCAGTTGGTTATCAATGTGGACTTTAGTGATTGTCAAGTTTTCCCACCACACCACTGAGCAAAAAAAGGTGACATGCTCATGTCAGTGATAGGAGAGTAACAGAGAGAATTATGGGTATGCCTCCTAGCCCTATACTTACCAAAGGGAAAGTCTTGTGGTAATGAAAGGCTGGGAGAGCTGTGAAGTTCGGTAAATCCCAGGTGATTGATAAGCTCCATTTGAGTTACTAAGACAGTAATACTTGTTATTTATTGTATAACCTCACATTCTTTTCTGTTTCTCATTATTTCTCCGTAGAATCTTGTAGTTACTGACTACTTACCTAGTCTGTCTTGCTGTCTGAAATGAAGTTATCCCAGTTGGGCAGCCATTCTGACTTGTGACCCAGAGGATAGCAGAAGACCCCATTACCTCCCAAAGATCTCACTCTGATCAGGCAGCTCCAGTTCTTCTTTCGGTTGAGCCAGGACTTGCTCACCTATCATTTTTCAGTTACACAGAGGACTGTAGTATCTCTCTCACAAGTCTTCTTTCTGGAGTAAAGATCCCAGATTTTTTAAGCAGTTGGTTCTCTTGTGATCCACTCTCCATATGACTGATGAGATTTTAAATAGGTCAAGCCATTTTCCTTCCCTTACTTGAGCCCATTTACTTGTAATTGCTCTTGAAATAGAAACCAAACTGTGCTAACAAGTAGCTGAGACCCAACATGATCTTACTGCAAAAAACTTTTCCCATCTGATCTTGTTACTGAATTTTAGCTCCAGGGACCCTCATTTAGCCCTTTGAACTTGTTTCTTTGGCTTCTCCTTCTCTGGCTTTATGTGGCCATCCAAATGTTGGTCCTAGTGCCTCTTCTTGAAGGCTCTTTCTTGCTGTTTCCAGAGGTCTGCTCCCTTCACAATTCAAGCTCCAGGCCCCCAAATTCTTCCCCGCTGGACTTTCTTGTGCCCCAGGAAGAAGTCCCTACCCATGGTGAGTTTCCTATGAAATGGATCGAAGTTGACTGCCTCTTACTTGTATTGATACATTGATGTTATTATAGCATAAGATGGTTTTACTGTGTAAAGGCAGAGGTCAGTGACAGAATATTTTGTGGTCAGCCCCTTTGAGCTAGAGATCAGGTGTTGGCCTTCCGTGAAGGTTGAGCTGCCAGAATTTGCTGTCCACTAGATGTGGAATGGAGAGACCAAGAAGTGAACTATAGCTTCTAGATTTTTCCATCTTAGTGTCACCAAGAAATGGATTCACCACTGTTGATAAGCAAAAACTTGAGGGACCTGTTTGGAGTATGTTTAGGAAACGAAAAAGATTATAATCCTTAGTTTACTATGCCTGTTTCCTCAGCTATAAGAAGGATTTTAAGAGTAAGATATGTAACACAAAGCAGACTAATAGAGAAATAGGTAAGGAAAAATAAACTAAGTATTAGGTTATAGTGCTTTTACCAACTCCTTTGGGCAATGGATTTGAAAGCCTAAGTATGGTGCACAGATTTTTTATGGTAGGACTTTTGCTAAATTGAAGTGTATTTTCTTTAGTATGACATTCAGTTTTCCATTTGGAAATTAAGGTATTTATTCAAAGTGCCTAAAAAACATCTCAAGTTCTGCAACCAAGAAGCATCAAAAATTATGTTCCATTTATTTCTATAAACTGTTTTATGGGTCTTGTAACCTTCACCTGCAAAATATTAAACCTCTACTCTGGATAAGGTAATATGATAGATTCTGAAAAGCTAATATCACTAAGATAGAATTTATAATGTTATATTCTGGGGATTACTGTAAGGACTTTATCAAGGTTTAGCATTATAAGCTTACTGTAAGGACTGCATGGCTGTCATTGTGGAGCGACCCTGTGAAGTTCCTCACATGCTGGTTCTGAGGGGCAGAGCAGTAGAGGATCAGAATGTATAATGCTAATTTCAGAGGAATGCCGTGCTTGTTGAGACAGTACTCAAAAGGGCTCTTCAGACAGCATCTCACCCCTAAGCAGACAAACTTGGAAATGCTTTCAGTGCATTTACTTAGTTTTATTGTTAGAGAAGAAATCTCATAGCTAAAATTATGGTTTTAAGGGTCTGTAAGATGCAGTTGAAATAAATTTTTTAAAAGTTCTCAACAAATCATATTTGATGTTTTAATATCTCAATTACCTTTATATAGGAGGTGTAGTTATATTTCCATCTTACAGTTAACATGTGTCCTACTTAATAATAGTTTCCTTAATAACCTAAAGCACCTCATAGTTACATGTAAATGGTTCCTTTTGAAGTCTGACTATTCAAGGATAAGTCCTTTATTTCAGAGTCGGTGTGAGAAGACAGGGTTCATGTGTCTTGGTCTTAATCAGTCAGAGGAGGGGACACTGGTACAAGAGCTCCCTTACTTAGGTCCTCCAGACAGTGTTTACAGGAGCACTTCATCATTACCTGGGGGAGATTTGTAGGTACTTCACACCTACAGGTGCCCAACACATACACAGTAATAATAGCAGTTAAGATTTCCTGAGTCCTCGTTAAATTGCCAACCTTTGTTTCAAGCCTTTTACATATATTAACTTTGTTAACAGACATAACAGTCCTCCAGTGGATAGGTTCCAGGTTGTATGCATGAAAGATCAAGGACACTGAAGAACAGGAGTGTATAGACATCGTCCAAAGCTGCAAAGATCAGGAGTGAGTTAGTTTTGCGTTTCCAGCCCAGGTAGTGTAGCCACAGAGCTCTCCTGTTGGCTGCTGTGCTTTGTTGGCTGCTTCTATAAAACCTAAGTTAAGAGAAATGTGGTGGGAAACACTTACGTGTAGTTTTTGTTTCCTAAATGAAACTTATTATACAAGGTCATTTTTATATGTATAGTGTGGTTTATATATGTGTGTATATAAATAAAGGCCATAGTTTTAATTATTTATATCTTCTGTCCACATAATAAAACCATACAGCTATTAACATGATTTTAAATGATTATTATAAATACTAATTGTGATTTTTTTTTTTCCTTTCTCCTCAGTTTCTTGGTTTTCTCCAAATGAAAATATTCTCATTGTTATTTTCCCAATTTTGGCTATACTTCTGTTCTGGGGACAATTCGGTATTTTAAGTAAGTATATCCATATTTTATGTGTATTTTAGTGATGAAATTGTTGCTTCTAGGAGCCAATGCTACTGAAATGTTTTAGTTAACTAAGCTATGTTAGGAATTGTTTGTTGTGGGATTAATAAAATACATAGTTTGAATATTAATTGTCTTGAAATATATATTGTCCTCCATATTTTTCAATAGTTCATTTTAATTTCTATGAAAGTCCTTTTTCCTGTTTATTTTTTTGCCTGTGGCTTTTTTTTTTTTTTTTTTTGGAGACAGGGTCTCGCTTTGTAGTTCAGGCTGGCCCTGAGCTCAGCCTCAAACTCACATCACAGCAGTCCTCCCAGCTCTGTCTCCGGAGTGCTGGGATTACAGGCGTGAGCCACCACGCCCGGCACTGTGGTATGTGGTACTGATTGCTGCTGGGGTGAGTCTCCACGCCCAGTATTGTTATGTGGATACGGGGATCGAACCTGGGTCCTTGTGCTTACAAGACAGGCACCAGAACCACTGAGCTAAATCCCCGGCCCAGCTTGTGGCTTTTACTCTCTTAAGAATGACTAATAGAACTGCTACTAATAACATTTTCAACTACAGACTTTCCACATTTAAAGAGCATGCACACCTATACCATTTCATTAGGTAAACAGTATAGGCTACATTATGGTAAGAAAGAACATTGTACTCTGGAGCTTTAGGATTTCGCTCCCTTCTTCGTCCCAGTGTGGACTCTGTAGACATGTGCTCTCCCTTACAAAGGCCCCATGTGTGCTCTGTTTTGTCATCATCAGAATGCAGTTCTGAGGCCTCCAAGGAAACAGCCACAAGAGAGCTATCTTCTTGGTCTTGCATTACTTTATAATCTTGTAACCAGACCTCTGGGGTTACAAATCTTCATGCCATATCAGACCGACCACAACTGTAAAGAATTATCACTATGAGGTAAATAGGTCACATTTACCATACCATTTACCATACCAGTGAAACTCAGTTATTTCAGCCTAAATTTCTGGTATGTTAAGATTTATCCCAACTTTGCCTGTAGTTCCCTGAAATAGTTACTGAAGATTAGCAAGTATCTCTACAAGTAAGGAGTATATGATACTGATTGAATCTATTCTGGGGAAAAAAAAAAAAGGAAAAACAAAAACTAGTGAAATATTGTAGTAGATCCACCTCATTTTTTTTCTCAGAGTTTAAACTGTATGCATCGTCAGTGATGCGTAAAAATGGAAGAGATTATAGATTTTAAGAGCTTTCCTTTATGTATAGAACTCTAGAAATACTTAGCAGTTTCAGAGATGTCCCAAACCTGTGTCTAAAAGGAAAATAGCAGGAACAAGGGGCTGGCTGACAGTAGCAATTGTCAAGACATTTCACAGCTGTTACCTTCAAGACAATGTCTAGATTTTTGGAAATTACCTTAGAAGTTCAGTAAGCCTTTTATTTTACAAGAAGGAACATTACAGCTTAAAGACCTACTCTGTTATCACTCTGATATTAGGGAAAGCATTAACCATATTGGCAGACCCAAGTTTTAGGGGGTAAGTTGTGTGATTTGGACAGTGAATGGCCTTTTTAAACAGTATAAAATTATTTCACATTACTGTGCCCTGTTGAGTTTGTATTAATAGAAGTTTGCTGATTGTTACATTGTCATTAGTGAAAGTGTTTTAGTAGAATGAAAGCAGGAGTGAATGTGTTCCGAGTGTTTTCATAAAAATTTTCATAAAACAAGCTTTACTATTTCTAAATTAAATTTAAATTTCTAAATGGTTTCTACCCTAAGGAAATTGGTTTTGAGACCTCCACAGATAGAAAAAGGAGTCCATGGGTGCTGGACTCCTTTATATAAAAGGCCCAGTATTTACATATAACCTAGATTAATCTCTCTGGATACTTTAGATCAACTCTAGATTGTTTATAGTAATTCAGTCAAAATAAATAGTATGTAAATAATTGGTATAGTCTTATTGTTCCAGGAATAATAAAAAGCCTGCAGATATTCAGTTCATAATTGCTAATTTTAATATTTTCAGTTCACAGTTCCTATGGGATAAGGAACTCATAGATGTCAAAGGCTGGTTGTACATAACAGTTATTTTTTTTATTTTTTTTTTATTTTTTTTTACTAAATATTGAACTCAGGCCCATTGCACTGAGCTGGATTCATCTCCCCTCCCCCTTTTAGTTTTGAGATAGGTTCTTATTAAATCTCTGTATAGCCCGGGCTAGGCCCAGACGTAGTTTTCCTGCTTCAGCCTCGTAGAGTACTGGGATTATAAACATGCAATACCATGTCCAGCTCATAACACTTTGGAACACTTGTGTAGTACAGGAGGAATTTAGAAATATACTGTTGGTGTATTCTAGTGAATTTTCTACTTCCCTTCCTGAATGCCTCTCCCCCCTTCCCTCCCTTCTTCTCTGCCCTGCTGTGTCTATCTGTGTGTATGTCTGTCTCTCTAAAAATGAAATGATAAGTATACTCACTCAGCTCATAAAATTGTACATCTTGATTTACCCCATGTCTTCAAAAATCTTGTCATGGCTACCTGTGATCTGCTTTTATAGATGTGAACTACAATTTACTTAATATTAAGGTTGTTTCCAAATATTTTAATACTATAAAAGTAACTGAGAAAGCTATGTGAGCCCAGAGATGGAGACACATCTTAAGGCTCTAGATACCCGTTTCCAAAAAATGTTCCAGGATCTTTGTATCAAGTACTACTACTACTACTACTACTACTGCAGAGATTTCTCCTTCCACCTCACACTTCTGACATAATTATTATTATCATTATTCTAAAATCTGTGCTAGTTTGATGAGTAAAAATTACATGTTTTAGTTCTCATTTCTGTTCTGAGAAATTGTTTTAATTTTTGCACTTTTTATGCTAGTCTTTTTTTTAAGGCATTTCTCTATGAACCTAAAGAAGCACTTTGGTGGAAACTTTTCTGTGGCTCATTTTAAACAAAGAAGTATGTCATATGTGTGTATGTTTGTGTGGAAGAGGGAGCTCTGTGCAGGATTCACATTTAAAGGTGTGGATAATAGTAGCTAAATATTTGTGGAGCTCTTATTCTGCACAGTAGGTGCTGTGTGACGTACTCTACGCCTCAAATCACATTTATATCTTTCAGGAGCTGTGGATGCAGGCTGCATTTGTTTTTCCATTTTGTAGTTAGAAAACTTAGCCAACTTGACCATGGTGACTAGCTGTTCTCTGACAATACTAGGATTTGACCCATTATATTTATCACTGCACTTTACTGCTCCCCATTTTGAATTTAAAGAATTTTCATTCCATGCAGGATGAATGTATATGTAGTTAAAAAATTTGAGTGTATGTAACTGTTCATTCTAACATAAAAGGTTTGCCTGACTTGGTGATTTATTCTGCATTATCCATTGGCAGCTGGGCGCTAGACTAACTGCTTGAGGTAGTGCTGATCACCTCTGGCTTAGGAGCTCTCACTCAGGTCCTCCAGGGGCTGCCTCTGTCTGCTGTCCTGTTCCTGAGGAGTCTGAATTTTCTCTTGGTGCCTTTGTAGGCTCCTGGTTATGACCTGGGTCTCCTACTTCCCTCGTTTGTGTGGTGAGTTCGCCTTCATCGCCTCTTTGGCTGCATCTTGCGGAGCTCCCATGTGGCAGGGTGTCAGATCCCAGGCAGCCGCAGCTGTGCTGTTCCGCTCTGGTCTCTTCACAGTGCACGTTCTGCATTCTCACTTTGACTTCTCTGTTTTTTCATCTTTTTTGCCCAAGTTCCTCTCTCTGTGATCCACTCAAATGTGCCCTGTGGTTTTGTCACTGGGAGACAAGGAGTAGCACTAGTGCACACTTAGGTATGGATGCTCACTGAGCGGCAGACATGCCCTGGCCGTCCCCAGGGGTCTTCAAAAGTGACCTAACTGGTCACTAGTCATGATGCACATCTGATGTTCGTGTAGTGACTTGTGGGCCAAAGAGATAGTGGTGATGTTTGTAGTTTATGTATTCAGTTCATCTACAGGGGTAGCTAAAATTTAACTGTATTTTGGGGGACTCATGTTACTTAACTGAAACATACTTGTGCATATAAGAATCACAGGAAGTGAAAACTGCTGTAATTCATTTCAAATTATGTGTTCTGAGCATCATTCATTTCCTTTTCCAACTATTTTGTCCTTCCTCAAGATTATTGCAGAAAGATTTGGGTCACTGCTGTTAAGTAGTTGGCTAGGTGTTCCTATGGAAATCATTATTGGCAAATTGAGAGAAAAATTCTCTGTCACACAGCTTTAAATTTCATCTTAGTCTTCAAGTGTAGTTTAGTAAAAATAAACCATAAAAACACATTTTAAAAAAGGAAGAAACAAGGGAATTTCTTCATTTATTAGGAAAGGTCATTCCAAAGAAGTGAGGGGATATGCTAAATTGCACTGAAAATTCCTAACCCCAAAAGTAAAATATCTTTCCAATAAATGTTGCAATCATTTTGTGACTTGGCTGATGGTCCTTAACAGGACTTTGTTATTAAGTTTAATGGGATACTATTTGATCATGTTGAGTTTCAGAGCTTTCTCCTAGTCTTTTCCAATGGTGACCATGTTCTGTTATTAAATCATGTGTTCTTGCATTGATGCTGTTGTAGGAAGAGCTGACTCAAACTGTAGCTCAACATTTTGGTCTCTTATAGAGATATAGTTGTTGTTCATTTGACCCTTTCCAGATCCAGACATTCCAGCTTTCTCCGTGTGCTCTAGAGCTGTGAGACCTTTCATAAGATTAATCGATAGCTCATACGTATTTAGAACCAGGCAATGCAAATCAGTCCATCGGTCACCCTCTTAATTTATATTCAGAATACTTGCCACACAAAGCCTGAGCTATTCTGTTTCTAGGTCCTATAAACAGGAAAATATCAGGCTATATTAATTTTGATAACATTGTTTCATTAGAGTAAGTTAGGTAGTATATGGAGGTTTACAGACCCTCTATTTGTGTGTGTGCATGTGTGTGCTCTAAATGGATATTAAATATTTTAAAATCATAATTTAAAATATGATTAAAATTTGAATTTTAAAATTTATCAAATGTATTTTATCATCCTGCATTGTAAATGTAATTTGCGGCTCAACAGAGTACCAAAGTATTTCCAAATGACTTTCTTAAGAGTTATGACAAAACATTTTATAGAAAATTAAATCTATTAGTTGTCTTCATTTGTGATTTCTTCTTAATCTGATATACATTTCCTCTCATGGATAGGCATCTTACCTCTACCCACTGTTGACTTGGCCTGGGGCTATACATGTCATGTCTTTGAGTAACTGTTCAGGTTTGGATTTTGTTAGACTGATGGGCCTACATGGATGTGTACAATCTAAGTGTGAAAATTTAACATGATAGAGTCTGTATTACCCCATATACAATTAGTATTTGACTAGATTTCATCAGCTACAAATGTGGTCTGTCTTGTATGTACTTGGTGTCACTCACTAAGGACGAAAAAGTCTTGTCCGTAGCATTAGCACTTTCAAGTGGATAAAGGGCTAGATCCTTGTTTCATTCACATAGATTTGAAAGATTTAATACGTGGAAGACCTTTCTGACTGGCAAAGAACTGCAGCTTTTATTTATCTGGGAAAGATGTGGGAACATCACCTCCCCTCATCCCCTGCATGTCCACGCACTCAGATGTAAAGGCCTTGTGCTGCCCTTTTGTACATTGTTAGCACTTAGGATAGTGAAAGTCACGTAGGTTCATGGTAGTCAGTCAATTTTTATTGAATAAAGTAATCTATTTGTCCCTTGATTTGGACTGAGGGGCCTGATACCCAATAAATATTTATAGAACAAAAAAATGAACTAACCTATTTTTTCTGAGACATATTTTATATTTTCTGAAATTATATACAAATTAAACAGCATATGTATTCTGAAATAGAATATTTTAAATTCCTAATTTGTTGATTGAAATGTTATATTATCTCTTATTGTTTATGTCTTGATAAGATACCACTAAGGTCACTAAGTTTTTTTGAAAAATTTGAATACTATTATTTCCACATATTTTGTATATTGATTTTAGGAGGGTTTTTTTCTTTCTTTTTTTTTTTTAAGGTTTTTTTGAGACAGGGTCTCACTTTGTGGTTCAGGCTGGCCCTGAGCTCAGCCTCCAACTCACATCACAGCAATCCTCCTGCCTCTGCCTCCCGAGTTTTGGGATTACAGGCGTGAGCCACCACGCCCGGCACTGGTATGTGGTACTGGTTGCCGCTGGGGTGAGTCTCCACACCCAGTAGTGTTATGTGGTTACCGGGGATTGAACCCGGGTCCTTGCGCTTGCAAGACATTCGCCGGAACCACTGAGCTATATCCCCGGCCCAGATTTTAGGAGTTTTAACTAAGGGAATGTTTAAAAGTTTGCAGATTTTTAAAATTACATAATATTTTGCTTATTGGTCAGAAATATCATACTAGGAAGTTTGATAAAAGCACACTGTTAAAGAAACATTAAATCATTATTTGGATATTTTTCTTTGTCATATGTAATGATTTGATAAAGGTAAACTCACTTAGAAAAGGCCACTTTTATTAAAGAAAAGATCACTAATATTAGGCCATTGAGACCCTTGGACTCTGTGGCATCTCACTGTAGCTGAGAAATTGACAACTGGATGAGCAACAAGATAGCTGCTCCTCACTTTCTGTGAACCTGTTACACAGTGGACATTATGAGCAAAGAAAATGAACTGGAAGCGACCTTTATAAAGGTTGTGCAAAGAAAACGTGGAGAGACGCTTTCATTGCCTGTCTATAAGCAGACTTCATTAATATATTTGTTAGAATGACTGCTTAATTTAAAGAGAAGTTCAGGGGTAGCCTTGAAAATAAGAAGGAACTTGAACCAGCTAACGGGAACTGACTGCTTACACTCAGTCAGAAAAGGCCATGCGATGGTAGCACACTGCCACAGTGGGATTTGGTGGGGCTTTGTTCTTGTTGCTGTCGTTGGCATTTTCTCCTCTATTAGCTTTTCTGAGCTTAAAGAATTTAAACTTCATATGATATTCAAACTTTTACTTTTAAAAATAGCATCAGTCAGTCTTTTTTGCACAAACACATACTGTGCTTAAAATCCTTATTGTTTGATCTTATCCTCTCACGTATCAAATTAAATCTGGAAGAGCCTCTTACGAGTGTTGGATTGATGATTGGTTCATCTGAAACAGCTGTTATCTGCAGTAGTTTGAAACTCTGTTTAGTAAACAATATACAGTACGTGGGGTTAAAAAGACCTTAGTCTTTCTGCCTCTGTGCCTGTTATGATCTATGCACTGAATTTCATTCTAGGTAGGATTTGAGCCTAAAAATTAGTGGAGCTGTAAAAATTGTGTACCTCATAAGGAGGCAGGGATATGACATGCTGTTCCAGGGCTGGACTCAGGTAACAGACAAGTAAAAACTTCATAGCAGTACTTCCTGATTACTGTGGATTTCTCTTCTCTGGTCCATGGGAATTTCTGCTACTCAGCTTCACGCCTAACTGTTGTTTAGGCCTGTGTCTTCCCCGAGGGTGACTAGCATTGAGGTTGTTGTCTACAGCATGGCTTTATTTTCCAAGGTCATTTAGGCTATTAAGTATTTATTAATTTTTATTGTATTTATATTTTTCATCATTTTACTGGAGGAAAATTAAATGCAAACTATGATACTTACAATATTTTCCCCTTCCCTACAGTAACCCAGCAATTCCTTACATGGAGACTCTCCACGGGGGCTGCTACCACAGAATTGCAGTCGCTCGCGCTTTTTATCCCTGCTCCTCAGGGATAGCAGTACTCCTCAGATTTTAGGTTACCTTTAGTAACTCTTATGAAACATTAATTTTAATTAAACAAAAGGGCAATAAATTGTAAATAAAATTATTTTTAGGCTTATTCATGGCAGTAAGCTTTCAGTGAGGGTAGCAGTTATTGACAATAAATTTTATTAGTCTTTGCCAGTTATTTCTATTAAAGTGTTTTACTTTTGAAAAGTTTAAGCATTTTTCTCCTTAAGGATTTCACCAATGTGTGATTTGCTCAATTTTACTGTTCTGATTTTTGAAAGAATATCCAGATTTCCATATGTTTAATTTTCTATGAGGTGAAACTTTGTTTTCATTTTCACAGTATTGCTGATTAACCAGTTATTTCCATCAGAATGACTGTGTGTCCATATTGTGTGGTCAGTCCAAGGTGCTTTTGCTCATCAGGGGACATTGGTGTCTAGAGACTTTGATAGACATGGCTGCCAGACCATTCCTGGCATCTTATACTGCAAGTCTAGGGCTGGTGCTTATTCTGTAACACACAGAGCAACCCCATGTAGAAACTTCCATTGCCCAACAGGTTAAAGATGCTTCGTCTGAGAAAGCCTGATGCATGTACTGCTATCTTCATACTTAAAAGCACAGCAGGAGGGGGCCAAAGTATCACCTACCCATTCAGCATTCACATTTATATTTATGTAAGCCAGTTTATCTGTTGGCTTATCAGAAACTTGTGAGGTGACTTGACAGTATGAACTTATTCCTCAGAAGTTATTCAGTTACAGTGAATTGTGAATTAGGAATTTGCAAGTTTGTTTCATATAATTCTTTGTTTTCTTTTTTTAAGCACTTAAATATAAATCCAATTGTACAAACACGAAAATCATTCTTTTACTTATTGCTGGACTACTGCTCACTATAATTGTCATCGTTGGAGCCATCCTTTTTATCCCAGGTAAGATGTGGGGGAAGGCTGGGTTGTAAGGAGGGCATTCAGTTTTGGGGAGGGGAAGTGGTTTTCTAGGTAGGCGTATTAGCAGACTATGTCAGAGTGACTTCCAACCACAGAGTTCTCTGCTGTGGAGGACCAAAGTCTAAAATCAGTCTCAACAGAGCCGCACTTTGTGTCAAGGCCTCAGAAGAATCTCTTCCCTGCTTATTCTGTCTTCTAGTATTTGCCAGCAGTCCTTGACATTCCTTAGCGTGTGGCAGCATTGCTCCACTCTGCTTCGTGGTCACACTGCCCCTTCCTCGCCTCTGTGTCTTTTCCTTTGTGTCTGTGTTGAATCTCCCTCTTACTCCTTTCCTCAGAATGCAGGCCCACTTACCTAATCCCAGAGAAGCTGCTCCTTCAGGATTTTTCACGAATCTCACCCTTTTGCCATAGAAGGCAGTACTTATAGGTTCTAGGGAATTGGGGTTGAGAATGTCACTGGGCTACTCTGGAGGCTAACTTCATCAGCCAAGATTGAAATAACACTTACATCTGGGGCATGGACGTGTGAGTGGAAAGTAAGGACCTGGAACACATGGAGAAGACGCAGAGCAGGCTGGGAATCAGCAGAGTGCACTGCAGAACACTATTGTGGTTTCTTTAGGAGACTGCAACTTAGCTGTGATGTTCAGGAACATAATTTTGGCAGTTTTGTTTGTATCAGGAGTTAGGAAATGCATAGGGAGAGTGGAATGCAGACGACAGCTTGAAAGAGCAATTGACGTGGCTTTGGGACACACTGAATACAGTGCATGAGGGGAATCTCGGAAAATGAGGACTACAGTTTCTCACTGGGATTCTGAGGGCCTGAGTTTACACCATTGAAAGGATCCATGTCAAGACTTACATTTTTTTTTAAAAAAATTTATTCATTTTCTTTCCTTTTAGGCAAAACATTTGTTGGTACATTTTAGATGTACATAATGGTAACATTCATAGGGAATTTGTACCTGTACATGATATATCTTGCTTCTTTATTTTTGCCTTCCCCCCTTCAACTCTTTTTTCCCCTCGTTTATGAAATCTTTGTTTCTACTTTTTTCTTCTAGTCTCACTTTTTTCTTGTACTTTTTTTCATTTCTTCCCCCTTGTTCTGCTCTTCACTTGAACATTTTCTTTCTAATATCTATCATACATGTTAGTCCTTTGAGATTATACTCTTAAGTGAGATAATTCAGACACGTGTAAATAATGTATCGTTTCTCTGGTGTGAGAACCCAAAAGTGGAAATAAAGACATTTACATTCTTAAGTTTGATCTTAAGTAATTAAAAAACACTCACTTTGCATGAATATTGGGGGAAACATTTTAAACCTTTCACAGTTTATAAGAGTGGTGTTGAGATTAAAATAAATGCTTCAAGAATAGGAAGTACATAGGAAAATACTTTAAATTTCTTATTTATAGGAGAATATACTAAATATTTTAAATACTTTTATTTACAGGAGAATATTCAATAAAGAATTCTTTTGGACTTGGTTTCATTGTAATTTCTACAGGGATATTAATACTACTTCAGTACAATGTGTTTATGACAGGTGGGTGTTCGGCATAATTTTGCTAACCTCTTTCATTAAAATATAGCACGTTTGGTAAAAAACCTATGTATTTTTTAATAGCTTAATAAAAGTTTATTAAAAGATTTTCTGTTATATTCTTGGCATACATAAGATTTTAAGGTTAGATTTTCAGGATAATTAATTATTTTGTGAAAAAATGATTTTAATATTTGATAGGAAAATTTTCTTACCAGCTAGCATCATTGTATATTATGCTATATAATTTTTAATGATTATCTACATATTATAATTTCAGCTTTTATATTTAGAAGTTGATATTAAATATATTACTTTTCTTTTGCTAAGCCTCTGCATTAAAAAGACTAGTTCTTCAGAATGGCATTGCAAATTACACATAGTAAAACACTTATTTTAGTTATTGGCAAACCTTGACTTCTATAGTTTTAAAGATAGTATGACTATGCTAAGCATATTCAGTAGTATCATTTTCTGCATATTTTAACAGCAAATCCCTAACATATATCTGTTACTATTACTAAAGAATCGATTTAACTATGGCTCTTAGACTCTCTCTGGCTGTACATTGGAAAGATATTAATTCGTTATCAAGTCATAGACATTCCAGATATGCAGCATAATAGTCGTGGTATTTGTAATCATGTCTGCATTAGGGCTTTCTCCACCAGAGTAATTTTGTGTGCATGTAGAGAAGCCTTGTATAATGGCCGTTCATACTGTAAAATGCACAAGTATGATCAAAGCAGCACTTTTCTGAGATTTGGGTAAAAACTTCAATTCCTGTTTAAATTACTGACAATATAAGGCTGTGATGTCTGTGAGTCTGGAGCTAATAGATGAATGGAAGATTCAGATCACTGGAGAAACACTGACCCTCTCATATGAGAAGGAATCACAGTCTGTCTTGGGTTTCAGGACCTCCCTCTTGATTGCCTCAAGCACAAGTAGTAGTAAATGAAACTCAGTGCACTTCTGTTGTGTCCTTTTCCTCCCCCAGCTTTCGGGATGACCTCTTTCACCATCGCCATACTGATCACTCAGGTGCTGGGCTATGTACTTGCTGTGGTTGGACTTTGTCTCTGTGTCACAGGTAAGTCACAACCTTCTGTAGTCTTAGTTTGGATTTCTTTTAGGAACAGCTCTTCTTTTTCTTTCTTTGCTTTAAATAGCCCTTTTACAAATGTGGTTTTAGGTCACAGCGAAATGGAGTGGCAAGTACAGAGAATTTCTGTAGACTCTCACCCCTCTCATACATCCTGAAGGCCACAGCTCCCCAATATCCCACACCATACTGCACGTTTGTTACAATCAGTGACGAGCCTACCTCTGACATGTCACTCAATTACTCAAACTCTGTCAGTTCTTTCTGCTTAGCCTTGATGTTGTACACACTGTGGCTATGACAGATGTACAGTGGCATGTATGTCCCACAATAGCCGAACACTCTTTGCCCTAAAATGCTCCTATGCTCCACTGTGCATCCCTTCCCCCCAGTAATCTGCCAATACTGACTTTTTGTCTAACTCCATAGTTTTATGCTTTGTAGCTATTTGAGTCAAAATCACACAATACATAATCTTTTTCACTGGACTTCTTTCACTTAGGAAATATGAATCTAAGTTTCCTCTAGTGTTTTTGAAGCATGACAGTTTGTACTTTTTAGTGGTGAGTAATAATAAACTATAGTTTGTGTATGTATTCACCTACTGAGAGACATTATGGTTGCTTTCAGTTTTATGTGATTCTGAATAAAGTTGCTGTGGACATCCTTATGCTTCCTGGATTTGGATTGACATAAATTTTCAACTCCATGTGGTTAAATACCAAGGAGTGTAACAAGTTTCCAAACCCAGTAGTTCAATGCAAAATTACCACCACCAATGAATGAAACTTTCTGTTTTTCCACATACTTGCCAGCACTGGGTGTTGTGAACTTTTCTCATTTTTTTAGTTTTCATTTTTCCCGCAGTAAAAGTGGTATTTTCCACATTGCTACAAGAATATTGTATGTGTGTTGGCTGTTTTAGCAGCCAACCTGTTCAGGCCATATTTTTGGAAAAGCTTGTAAAATAACCAGGCATCAATATGTTGGAGCTTTAGACTTTTACACTTTTTCATTAGTTCTAATATGATAAGGGGTATGTAATGGAAAGATGCACTTTTCTTCTGATAAGAATTTGGAGTGATTTCATTGACAGAGTTAATAGATAATTTGTTATCAATATGTGCATAATTTTTATCTATCATTAAAACAGGAATTTGTCTCCTTAAAACATTATAGTCATTGTCAATTTTATTTTAAAGACTCAGCCATTTTAGAGGTGTTTCTAATAGATATTTTCATTTGTTTCTGCAGCATGTGTACCAGTGCATGGTCCGCTTCTGATTTCAGGTTTGGGCATCATAGCTCTAGCAGAATTACTTGGACTAGTTTATATGAAATTTGTGGGTAAGTCTAGCTTTTTTTTTGTAAGCCTGAGCCAGGAATTTTAGTATAACAGAACATGTTTATAGGGCCAAAAGAATGTATGATGACTGCAAAAATGAGAAAAATACCATTGGAATGAGGACATGACTTCCCCCCATGCTGCCTGATGGGACAGTCATACGTGAGACAGGAAGGATGGTCCCCTGGTGAATATGATCAGGAAGGTTCTACCTCCTTATGATATATGAAGTCTATGAATTACTGAAAAGTTTAGATTATTAATACTTTAAAAGAAAGTGGTTGTTATGTTTTAGAGAATATAGGCTTTTTTACCAGTAAAGGAAAATATTTTTGAAGGATCCATTTGAATTAATGGTTCTATTATTTCTCTGGTAGAACTCTTTGGAATAAACCTAGATGTCACTTGAACTTCTTGACACTGTTCACACACATGAAAAGTCATAAAAGGACAGAAAGTGATGATCAAAATCTGTCACTGATTTCAAGAACAGTGACTTCGAGTGCATAACTTCATATTTGTTTTTAGGTTTAGGATTTTAATGTTTTAAAAATTAGTTCTTAGAATGGAATTAGCTCTTTTGTGTTAACCTTCTTAATTGGTTTGCCAGTTTCCAGCTAGGAAGTTCATAAATCCTATATTGACTATATGGAGAAATAGATGCTTTTAATAGTGCCAAGAACTAGTGTTCACCTTACTTGAGCTGTCCTCACTACAATCTGATATGCAGCAGTCTCTCCATGATGAAGTGAAACTCTTCACCACCTACCAAAATAAGTTACAAATTAAGGGAATAAAAAAAATCAATGCTTCACTTTGGTTTGGGTGAACTTTATGTTTCTAAAAATTAATACAAAATTTGAATTGCTATAGTCAAGAAAGTTGTACCATATGACTTGTGTTAATACTTTGAAAAAAATTTACTTTTATTTCTGAACTTTAGCTTATGGTGGCAAAATTTGGTTCTGTTGTATTTTCTCCATTCTTTAATTAATGCTTCAGAAATGTATAATTGAAATAAAACCTACCTGTCTTTAGTTTATGTATTTATGACCTTAATTGTGTTTCAGTGAATATTTCTAATTTATCCTACATAAGTCCCAAAAAAACACAATTAGGATATCTTAAGTGGGCTGGCGTTCATGAGGTACTTGTAATGAGCATCTTGAATGTGGATACATATTCTGCATTTGTTCCCCTACTAGTCACTCCTTCGGTCACTGTGGCTTTGGTTCTCAAAGGATTACTGATTTTGTCAGTCCCCATGTGTGCCTAAGAACAGTGTGTGAATTGCATATTCCCAAAACCCTAGTGAAATGATACTAGGTGTCTTTAACCAAGAGTGAGCTCTGAATTCTTATTTCTCATTATCTAGATTGCTTCCTTTTCCATTCCTGTGCTTCCCTATGCTTTATCTGATGGAGAACAATGTTTAGTATAGTTGCCAGAGGTCTGCCAGTGCTGTTTCCCGAGTGGGGGTGGCATTGCCTAGCTGCCACCCTGAACCTCGCTGCCGTCCCCAGTGCTTACATCCCAAGAAGCCTCTGGCGTCATGCAATTGCAGAGGTTACTGTAGTGAAAAGAGAGTGAAAGTGAAATCTCTACAAGTGTCTCAAATTATTTTTGTTTTATCATAGTGTGATATATAAGTATACTATATGTCAATTAAGAATTTGGTTCAATTTCACTAATATTTTTTAAATTCACTAAATTAACTTTTCAAATCAACTTGTCTAATGCCAGAGTGCAGAAAGATACCTTCGGTCAGTTGAAAGGCAAGAAGCGAAAAGGTACAGGAAAGCTGCTCTTTAGATAATGTGGTAGACTAGGAAAATTCATGTTTTGTTTATATGATCTGACTCTGTAAATCTGAATATATGTAACATTAAGGTTGCAAATTTGAACATTTTTATCAGGAAATATAAGTTGTAAATATTTACAGAATAATTTTTACTCATTGACGATGGCCTGTTTTAGAAAATGAATGCCTTGATTTAAATACAATTCTTAGTTTAAAAAAAAAAAAAACACAACTTGAAGTCTGTCTTTAAACATGAATCATTGTCTCCCTGAGAATTTTAACTTTTATGTCTTTAATTATTTCCAAGTTTAAATTTGTAACCTTATTTGTTGAGAGATTTTGATTTTCACCTTCTTTATATTTGATTTCAGTATATTTAAAAAGTGCTTTTTAATTTTATAAAGTAAGACTGGGCTGGGAAAATAACTTGATATATTAGCATGTAAAAGATAGATACAGATATTTACACATATATGTATTATTAGGGGGCAAAGAGGTAATTATCAATTCTTACTCTGATAAACACATGAATGAGCTCGAGAATACAACTTTTAATATATTATTTCTGACCCTTCCAAGTGCCAGTCAGAATTTTAGATAGCTGTTTGGTTGTTTTCCTTTACATTCATTAGAGGGTGTGGTTTTCCTGAAATCAGTTGTATATATGTGTGACACTTGCACTGGTCTCATCAAAGTTCTGTCGTTCTGCCTTTTTAATTTGAAGACTGTTAAATAGGACGTACTTCAACCCTTTATTGCTTTAAAAAGAAGTTGCCTTTGTATTTGCATATGAAACACAAACCACTCTTCTGAGGGCCTGCTACTGGCCTCGAAATGAGCAGTGTGTAGTTCAGCAGCTGGAAGGAGCAAGCTAAGGACTAAGTCACCACCTGTCCTCTACACCGACACTCATGCATGCTGAGCTCTTCTGCCTTCGATTCTTCACCTCTAACCCGGCTGATTCAGCCTTTCTATGCCATTTTGTGCCATTCCTGTCTTCTCATAGCTTTTCTTCCCTGTAACTCTGAACTTTGAACTGTTTGTTCCTTGCTAATGTTCTATTTCTTTTCACCTTCCCTTCCTGTCACCAACTTCCTAATCTTTGTATCTCTCCTCTTCAGATTCCCATGGCCCATGGCCATTGTCCTGTTGGAGAGAGCCCTCCCAGGGTAGCCTACAGATAGAACAAGCTGGGGTCAGATCTATCCCATTTTGCAGCCCTAGCAGCATCATGGAGTAGAGGTGAAGGAGAAGTAATCAGTAAATAACACAGAACCAGAAGGCAGTCCTGCAGCTGGCCTCAGTCTGCTAATAAGCACATCCAGTGCCAAAGCCCAGTCTGGGTTACAGCAGAACTCTAGAACACATGTTCTTCCTATTACTGAATTCAACTTACATGACTTGTAAATAGTTTTGTTGTGCTTCCATCTCTCATTTAGCTGTATTATTTTTTTCTGTTGTTGTTATCCATATGTCTACATTCTTTAGTATTTTTTCTAGAAGTCAGGATTTCTTTAACTGAGAGGCAGATGGGATGAAATAGAAAATTCTCTATAGGCAAAGAATATTAGAATAGTACAATAGGATAACCCTCTACTAAGCGATTCAGAGAATGTTGCTCGCATGTGTTTTCATGTCTACAGGACTCTGATTGCGTATTAAAAGGACAGGCTGTAGCTGTGCTGGGGCCTCCTCCCTTGCCTTTTAGAGGAGCATTATCTTTTCCTGGCTTGTGGGAGGGAGAGGTGGAGACCATAGGGGTGCTTGGTGGTAGCGTTTTTTTGTGTGGCTGATTTGGGGAAAAGATGGCATGTGCAAATGAGAAAGTGTGTGCGTTTGGTATCAGATATAGGTGGGTTGTTCACTTCATTTTCTTCTACCAGTGCTTATGGTAAAAAATACTCTGCTTTTAAAGAGACTATCAAAATTAGGACTCCTCTGGAGTCTCTGGCACTCCTGTTTTAACAGTGAGCAATTCTTAAGTGTTTGAGCTACTGAGTGTTGAGTTCATTTTTTCTTTATCTTAATATATTCCTTTCTTAATATATGACTTAATATATCACTTTCTAAGCATTGCATTGTCTTAGTTTATTTCATTTATTAAATTTATATTCCTATTTTTATTTTATATCAGCTTCCAATCAGAGGACTATACAGCCTCCTAGGGTAAGTTGAATTTTCTTAAGTGAATTTGGAATGATCAGTTGGTGGGTTAGAATGATAACTGGACTATTGAACTGTTCTGCTTTAATGTTTAGTTTCATGCAAATTAAATAATACTGAAGTCATTTCATGACCTTTGCATGAATGGGTCCAATTCTGTTTTGAAACTCAGGTTTGGTTATTTGAGTATCAATGGGATGGAATAATTGATCTCCTAAGATTGTACTGACTTCCTAGATCTCGTGTAGAAGTGGAAAACTTATGAATGGGAATGTTTATTAGCCCTTGCATGAGAAGGAAGCTGCTTCCAACACACCGCCTCCTCTTGGATCCATTTCATGTGAATACATTCAATGATGATTTCAAGCCTAAAAATGAGGAAGATAAATTTATATTCAGTTGACTATATGAAAGTTAGAATCTATAAAATAAATGTTTGTATTGCTGGGAGAAATCTTTTCTGGATTGGGATTGACCGCTGCCCCACTTTATAAGCATTTTTTCACCTGAAAACTGTCCAGTAAGTTTCACTACACCTTATAAGCTGTCTGAAAAACTTGCAAGGAAAGTTGAAAGTTTTGGAGGAAATAAGTGAGGAGAAAAAAAAATCTTTATAAATATGTACTCATTCCAATGACAGGCTCAAGAGCTCTTTTATTATAAAGGATTGATGATGGAGCTGTCCGGAGTCCCCGAGAGAGTGTCCTGTCTGTGGCAGGAAGAGCTCCTCCGCTGACAGGCTAAAGGGCAGGTTGGGGCACAGTGTGTTCGGATCACCCTGGCCGATTATTCTGAAAAGATTGGTGCCATAGCTACATTGATGACAGACAGTCAGCATTTGCTGAAGTGCCTCTTAAAGATAGCTCAACCATTGGACCTTTATATCCTAGTAATTTTCCTTCTCTATTACCGAATTCAATTTGCATCACTTGAAAATAGTTCTGTTTCACTTCCATGTATTGTTTAAGTATGTTGTTTATTCTGCTGTTGCTGTGTCCATGTTTGCTTTTAATAGTTTTGTAGCAAGTTGGGTTCCTTGAATTACGGGAGAGAGGGTAGGCTGGGAAATTCTGCATAGAAAAAGGATATTAAGAGAATAATAATATTAACTATTAACTATCTTTAGTAAGCTTTGCTTCAGCATTTACTACCTTATTTTGATTTTAAACTATTGCAGTCATTGCTTACATACTTTAGTCATTAGTATATGTAAGTTTTAGTATAAAAACACTAAGTTATATTTTATGTCAATATATTTTACATATTTTCCAGAAAGCTGTAGAGGAACCCCTTAATGGTATGTGTTCTTCCTGATCCATTTTCAGGTCATAATTTGAACTGGCCTCAGGGAAGTTAGAATGTCCATCTGTATCCTGGGGAGTGGTTTTTTCCCTGCTCGCTTTCATCTTTTCTTATTTATTTAATACACTGAGAAGTAGGAGTTTTGCGTTTGTAATATTCTTAACTTGGGAAAATATGTACTGTTTCACATCCCTGATGAGTTACCTTCCCTGGCCACTCGTTTGGGGCCAGGGGACCACTAGCCCTTTATGCTGGCCCAAATGAAGCGTAGCACCCAAGAAGCAGCTTGGTTACTTCTATCTAATTTGTAAATTTCAGAAAGGTCTAAGCTGTCCTCTGGAGTGAGACCAAACTCACTTTCTTGCTGTGTAAATCGAGACCTGTGGGCCCAGCTGAGTGTCTCTCCTTTGGGTGTGGGGAGCTCCATCCACAGAAATGCTTTATAAAAAATTGATAGCTTTAAATGGCTATATATTGGTAGAACAGTTGGCGTGACATTGCTGTGTATTTGCTTATTTTAAATAATTTCTCGTTGTGGAACTTTACTAACTACTTCCTTGGCTTGTTACTAATCCTTAGCATTTAAAGAATCGAAAGGAATGATGAATGAGGGTAAGTATAAAATACACCTATTAGCTTAGCTTAGTTGAAATATGGACATTGAAAAGAAAGCAAAAAGCTTCTTGCGAGTTCTTTTTTAGATAAAAAGAACACTGTCAAATCATAAAAATTAAATCTACGTTGCTAAAAACTATAGAATGCACATATAGAGTTACAGCTCTTTCTGTGAAACACTTCTCAGATTAAGTACCTGTTGACTATAATTTAAAATGCTTTTCATAAAGTACACTAATGATCTGACACAAATCTTTGCCATTTGACAGTTTCTTTTATGTTTGCTTTGTGACTTTGTTGCATTATGCCATGGGGAAGTAATACATCTGCTTTTCTAAACAAAAACTCAGTTCTAAGGATGAGAGAGAGTTGTTTAGCTGCTCCAGCCTTTGTTTCTTTTTTTCGAGCTCTAGACTAATAATGACTTACAATCTTTATCACATATTTCAAAGCCATATATTTATTAATTCTTAAATATCTGAGATATTGAGTGTTGAGTTAATTTCTTTTGTATCTTAATATATTAGTCTTTAGTTCCATTGGCATTTAATAACTATGCTTTTATAACATTGACTTTTTACTCAGCGCTCACATAACCCTGTACGTTAAAGTTTGATCACAAGGGAAGATGAGAAAAAGCTTTGTCTTCATCTGCCTTTGTGGTCCATTTAGGTACAGTCCTGTGTGGAGCTGGTGCACATACATGACATGTCTCCATTCCTTTTTCATCACCACTCTTGCTCCTCCCAGCCCTCTGTTTCTTAATCCCTTTCCCATTGGAAGGGATTTACATCCATTGCTCATGTAAATAGTTTGCTTTTTAATTTACTGTTTTAAAGTCTGTGACCTACCTGCTTACTTCTCTAATACAGTGAAGTACTTAGCACAGAAGGCTTTGTTCCCCTGGGTACAATTAATTTTTGCACAGGGTTAAAAAAGTTCCAATACTACGTGAACTAAATTTAAAACCGTGTTTAGGCTTGCGGTCAGCAAAGAGCAATGGAATGATTCCATTTTCAGAGTTTGTGTTGCAGCCTTTAAATGCATGCTTTGTTGTACAGACCACCGCCTACGAAGCAGGATGGTCTCTGGAATCCAGGCATGGCCTACTATAGCCATGTCTAGGTGCCACTGTCCTGTTAGTCTCTTTGCTCTTTCATTTTCCTGCTGTGGTGTCATTTTTCCATCGTTGTATGTAGAAACTAAACTTCTCTCTAATTTCAGAAAGCCAATATAGAAGAATCTTGAGTGCCTCTTACTTTGTTAATTTCCCTTTAAATGTGTTACATATTTGTTAACCATTATAGAAGAGATGTAAAGCAATTCTTGCCTTAAATTTTTTGGTTTATGACACATGAAACCTGTGATGGTTATTGAAAGTCCTTTTAATTATTCTAGAACTTAGTTGATCAAAGTTTCTTTGTTAAATGTCTGTCTGATGGGCTCATAGCTGACACTTGTTTAACACTTGTAACGGGCCTACCTTGTTAATGAACAAGGGCCAAGGTAGCTGCCAAGGCAGTGTACAAGGCCTTTTCTCTTTGACCTATACCCAGTCACACTTATTGGATGATACAGATCAAAAGTGGAGGATAGAATATTGTCCTAGGATGAATATATTTTGATTTGAAAAATCAGTGTTTCTTAGCTTTTCTGCAGCTCACTCAACAAAAGAAGGTCGTCATACTGTTCATTTGCTTGGTTTTTATCTTAGACCTCTTCAGATAGACAGGCATGTAGATTGATTATTTTTAGGTACTGGATATGAAACAATTCCAGATTTTTCTAAATACTTCTTAATGCAAATGATAATAGATCTGAATAGTGACCACAAAATGTCCATTTTTAATTTTCCAGAATAACTGAAGCAGAATGATGAACTCTGATTTGGAGAGTCAGGACGTGAAGGAATACACTTGTGTTTAAGCACCATGGCCTTTGATGATTCACTGGTGGGATGAAGAAGAAAAAAAAGTAACTGGTTTTCATCTGTGGGAGAAAAGTCATTTGACCCGTAAATGATGATTCCAGTTTTTATTCAAAGCAGCTGTAAATTAGTTAATAAAAGAAGTATGATCTGTGTTGTGTGCCCAGTTGAGATCTAGTCTTCTTTTATTTTTATTCAATTAGGGGCAAAAGTAGGGGGGCAACCTCCAAGAATGATACCTTTCCACTCCCAGGATTTCTTAACTCTAGGTTTAAATTGGTTCTGGGTGAGGATTTCCTAACACTAATCTGATGGCTACTCAGATATCTATGAAAAACAGTGGCTTCCATCAGACATCTGTAAACTCAGGTTCCAGCGGCCTTGGCAGTTGAGTGACTCTGTAGCTGAAGAATGTGTGTGCTACTTTTGGGTCAGTTGAATGGTGACTTACATAGAGGAATTTGGTGACGGAATTTTGTATGTCACCCACACGTGCTATAATGTTGATGGAGATAGTGGTTTCATTCTTGGGGTTGCTGTTCACGCATTCCCCCTTCAATACACAATGTGATAGATCCTCCCAGGCTTAGAGTACTTTGATGAATGGATGTGTTTTTCTTTTGTTCACACAACCCTTGTACCTTGTCTTGTCCCTGTGTTAACTTGCTTCTGCTGTACAAGTTGTAGCACCTTTTCTCCTCTTTGAACTTGGTCCAATGACGTGGTAGCTCGTTTCAGAAAGGAGCCAGACTTACTCGCAAAGCACCGTGTTCACACCTTTCAGCAAAAAATAGCTATGGCTGTAACATATGTATTCCCTTCCTCTGAGTTGAAGGCAAAAATCTGCAGTGTTTCCTCACTTCTTTTCTGATTGGAGGCATGAAAAAGCAAGACTGAAATCTGAACTATGAGTCTCCTGCATGGCAACGTGATGTGTGTCCATCAGGCCTGAGGCCTGCTCGCCTTCGAGGGGCAATTTCACTCCTGTTGCGTCTCTGTTGCATGATGAAACTCATCACCTCCCTCCTGTAGTCCTGCCTCCTCCCCTCCTCCCCTAAGACTGAAAAGTAAAACACTGCCACATTTCCTACCCACCACCCCGCCCCCTTAGAAGAAAATTAACGTTCTGACAATTGTGATCGCCTGGAGTACTTTTAGATTAATAGCACTCGTTTTTTACCTTGTTTGTGGGCGTGTGTTGTGTGTGCTCATGTGTAAGGTAGGCACGTGCCTCTTCTGTTAGGACAGAGTGTGGTACCTGCAGGAGAGCAAATGCTCACCTCGTACTTTTCGTAAAAACATTGAAAAAACAAAGGTCCTTATTGGGTGGAATCATTTGATGCAAATATTTGATCACTTCAAACTTAAGAAACTTCTTGGTAATTTGAAAAGCTTTTTGACTGCTCACCAGTATCCTCTAAAATACTAGTAATTGTTCCTGTTTGTATAGTAAAGCATTCATATTTGTAGCAGCAATAGTTGTTTCGTAGTCCACTAAATGTTTCCATGTGCCTCTTTCATGCCAAATTTATTGTAATACTTCGTGTTGGGACCAAGTGGTTTGCCCATGACAAACCTAAACTTAACAACCTGCCTCTCGGAAACTGAACACACTATTGAAATAGCTCTTTTTGGAAAAATAAAAAAAATCTTCATACATGTTTTTTTTCTCTTCCTCAGTTGTGTAACTGTCCAAAATACTGGCATATGGAGAGAGAGCTGTATTACTTTATATAAATCTGATGGCTCCTACAGCTCTTTTTTCTTCTGAAAATATTTACAGTTTGCTGATATTGTTTGTTACTTTAGAAATCAGTTTTGATGAAAGGAGGGGAAAAAGCAGATGGACTTTAAAAAGATCCAAATTCCTACCCTCTGCTAAGAAAGATAGGAAAATCTTCACACTCCAATTTTTTATGAACTAAAGTCATATGTTCTAATATGTAGTAAATGCTCCTGTATTTGGGGTGTAGCCCCTGGGCATGACCATCTGTTCCCTTTGACGCTGCCTGTCTTCTAAGGCGTTCACTGCCCTACATGGTGCCACCAGAGGTAGCAGGGGAGATGCCAGCAGAAATCAGCTCTTCTCTGCCTGCTGTCAGCTTCTCTGGACAAGGGACTATAACATCCGGAGTCATCTAGCCTGGACACCATTGGGCCACTTCATTATCTTTAAGTCGGGCTCCTAATGGCTCCAGGTTTCTGCTACATCAGATTAAATTGCTAGCTGTGTTTTGAGCACTGTGTGTTTTACCCTATGACACGTATTGTACTCTCTGGTCCTCTTGCTATCACTTCCATTGACTTGTATTGTTCTCACAGTGACACCATTTATCATTGTCTGAAACCTTTCCAGGATTTTTTGACCGAATTAATTTCTGCTTCAGAAATTCTGCTCGAGCCCTTCCTCCCCCCAGATGTCCTCCTCAGTCTGTTCCCATCCATCTAGCAGCCTTTCATCTCTTACTCACCCTTCCCTGGTGCTTCATGTATCTCAGCTTAGCTCTGTTGGAGTTTTCTGTTGTTCTCGACTTAAAATTGCTTCCCTAGTGAGAGCTTTTCTTTTTTCCTTTCTGCCTTCCTGCAGTGTTTTGCATACATTAGACACTCGGTACACAAGTTTGATGATTGAGATCTGGCTGCATTTAGGTTTCTCACTAATTTTAATAAGGTGAGCTAAAGAGTTTTCTTTTTGGGTGAATTTCACGTGTCCTGACATCCGTAAATGATAATGATTTTCCACCTGGAAATTCCATGTCCATTGTATTTAGATTGTTGAGAATGTCAGAATTAAAATAAGGGGGCTAGGGTGCTGTAATCAATTTAGTACGTGACCAAGCAGATTATGATTTGATTTAATAAAGCTCAAAAGTGATAAGTTTGTTCCTCCATCTTATTATTAAAAAGTTTAAAGTGTATATAATTTTATAGATTTCTCGTCTTACAATGGCTATTCAAAAATGGGGTTCAGTGCTGTATGTATGGAAATATATAACCCTCTGTTTACCTGTCATTGGAAACTGGACAAATAATTGACAACCCTTTATCTTTTCATTGTACTTTATTTGAGGATTTATTTAGCAACACTATAGTTTACATATGTTATCATATATTCAAAATCACTAACTGTCACCACCATTGGGATTTAAGTCACTTTCTATAGTTACTAGGAATGACCCAAGTTAACTTTGAAGAGATGAGCAGTGACCAGGAAGTTTTCCAGCTTTTAACTTTGACAGCTCATAATTATGATCATTTAAGATCAGGTTTTCCATAAATCTGACCTTTGGAGGAAGACAAAGCATTGGTAGTGAGCTTTTCTGTAAGACTACATCAGCGAAATCTTCAGAAGTGTTGTTAGCGTGATTGTTAAGAGAGGGAAACATTTGTTTTTGTATTAAACAACATTATTTACAACAAAGCCACTGTTAAGAATTAGATCCCCCATCATATAAATATCCATTAACCATTCCAGATAAAGAGAACTCCAGTGTTGCTATGTGCAAGGTGCTCTCCTGGGGGCTTTTTTGCATAGCAATTAAAGGTGTGCTATTTGTCAGTAGCCATTTTTCTTTGCCGTGATTTAAAGACCAAAGTTGTTTTACAGCTGTGTTACCGTTAAAGGGTTTTTTTTATATGTATTAAATCAATTTATCACTGTTTGAAGCTTTGAATATCTGCAATCTTTGCAAAAGTACTTTTTTATTTAAAAAAAGGCATAACTTTGTAAATACTACCCTGTAATATTATATATACTTAATAAAACATTTTAAGCTATTTTGTCAGGCTATTCTGTTGCTACAACAGTAGATCTCGAGCACATTTCTGAGATATTTAGTTTTATCAATGTATTTTCAAGTCATCCATATTTTATGCAACAGTGTAAAGGATTACTAAATAGTAGGTGTACATTCTTGTTAAAACCCTAATGTCCAATACATAAATGTTTAACTGAAGCAAAGTTTTAATTAGAAGTTTTGTTAAGCCATGTGTTTCATAGCTGTCTTTTGGTTAATTTATCCCACGGTGTGCAAACAGCATCCACAAAAGCGGGAAACCTGGGTTCCAGCCCTGGCAATATGCCGACCGTGGGGGCCTAGGCAGCCACTTGCTGCGCCTCAGTACTGTCCTTGTAAGTAGCATGAGGGAAGCCCCTGCCCGCTGCACACGTGCTTCTCCATTTGCATTGATGGTCAGAAAGGATGACTGACCGCAAGGGAAGGAAAAGAAAAATCTTGGAGCTGTGATCATGAAGATTCCGATGCTCATACGCACAAGTAGGTTCTTCAGACTAGGTCCCCAGCGCCCCAGGTCTCCCTGGCATGTGTCCCTCCTCCTCCCAGGGTGTGCCTTCAGACCCGCTGCCTCAGTTTGGGAAGTGCAGAGAGGAGAGCAGAGAACGTGTCTTCTCCGCAGCCCTGACTGGGTCACAGGGTGACCAAGAACAAGAACCTCTGCTGCCAGTTGGGCTGGAGCCAGTTCCACACGCTGCTCTACCGGAGGTTGCAGGCCACATCTGCAGTGCACGGCCTGGGCTGCGGGTGGACAGAAGGCAAGTTCACCTAAAGCCAAACCTGGGGGTGGTTGGCAGGTAATAAAGGCCACTAGATTCTGGACCCAGGATTCCTTGCCAGTGCCACACCTCTGCTGGTCTGAACTCCGACTCTGTATGCGTGAGTGTAGACCATCTGAATGGAAATACCTGGCAGCAGTGTACCATCTCATCTTACCTCACTGGCAGTTTGACTTTTGTGCGATTGAGGAGGACTTCGCCATTCTCAGAAATAACCAGTGGGGTCCAGGGAGCATTCCACGGCTGCTTCTGCACTGAAAGCTTGCTCTGCAGCACACAGCTGTTCTCACCGTGAGTAGAACTCCCACGGAGTCGGAGTCGGAGTCGGTCGGAGTCGCTTCCAAATGGGTTTCGCCGTGTGGAGTGCATCCGTCGAAGGCTGGCAGCCTCAGGATCAGTGAGGTAGGGGGACATAGTCTAGATAGGACAGGGTTTCACCAGGAGCTCAGAGGTTGCTGCTGACAGAGTTGGCTTGTGTGGCAGAGTCACACACCCAGTCTATTCACAAACTAAACCTGAGAGAAAAGTATTTCAAATAGTTTCAAAATTAGGTAACCCTACATGACATAACTACAGAATAGGTAGTGCACTCAGGACTCTACTTTCTTAGCTATATGGCTAGAAGGCAACAACTTTAGTTCTGACATTAGCCAGCTGTGGAAGACCACCCTTTTTCCTCAGCTTGGATGATGAGATCTCTCCAGTTGGAAATAAATGTTTGGTAAGTCTGAAAATGAATCTGGTATCATGACTAATAGCCTGTGAATTTGTGGCTTTACAGAATGATGCCGTTGCACTCTCACTGAACAAGCGTTACAACACCTCACAGTACTAGGCTTTCTGGAGCTTTTATCTAAAATAATCTTACTTGGCCATAGACCTGTCCAACAAACAAACTATAGTTTTGCTTCCAAATTTTTGTTTCAGTTGCCTGAGAAATTCCTTTGGGTTAAATTGACAACGTCTAAGGTGTTAGACTTGGTAATCAAATTGTTTGGAAAATGTAAAGTGTTTAAATTGTGGTATGGGACCAGAGATGTAACTCAGTGATGCCGTGTCTGCCTGGCAAGCTCAACGTCCTGAGTTCGACCCTTGATATAAAAAAAGAGTAGTGGCAAAGTGGAGCACTCTACTTTTCTTTTTCCATCCTTTTACTGAGTATTGTTTGGGAGCTGCTTTAACTAAGCTACACTATGGGTGAAGTGAACTCTTGTCTGTATGTGGGGACATACAACTGTCACGCTAGGAGCGGCATGCGAACCTTTGTCTTCCCCAGAGCTGCAACCTACTGGCTCCCCAGCAGGCATAGCTGCCCACGCTGCGGTGACAGCCCTGGGTTTGCCTGCAGTCCCACCCCCCATGCAGCTCTTTCTAGGAAACTTCTTGCGCTCAGGGAGTGGCCCCCAAGCCAACTTTTTTTAATGAATGTGATGTGCATAAGCTCATCTTTTCGAGATGCATACATTGGGCGACTCAGGAAACCTCTTCTCAATGCAGCGTTATCAAGCGTTCCCTCCCATAGCTGGGTTAGTTAAGGATGTAATTTAAATGTCTCAATGGGGTATTCGTGGTTTTGATAGAGCCCGTGGCTCCTCACATCTTTAGCTAGGTGCCGGCCTATCAGTTATCAACAATAGGGGCTATTAATAAATGGAACAAAAAAAGTTGGATGGATCCTGTGCAGGAATGTATTTGAAAGCACTAATAAATGCCATTGTGATCTCTGCTCAAAAAACATCAAAATTATTTATGCTCTAAACTCGTTGATAGTGAAACATTAATTGCCTAAAAGATTTATACCTGCAATTATATTATTTTTCAGTTGTGTGTTTTTAGAAGCATCATTGTTAGTAAGAGTAATATTCTCTTTTTTTTTTTTTTTTTGCATCTCTGAGAAAATGTTGAATACATTCTCCAGGAAAAGCATTTGGCCACAGGTTAGCTGTAATTGCTCACCGGCAGGAGCTTTGGGCCTTCTGGGTAGAGTGATTTGTCTCCAGTATGTGGATTTGCTAGGCCTAGTCCACCTACCCACAAGATTTTTGCCACTGCTCAGAAGCAACTGGGATTCTCCGAAAGTGATACAAATCTCAGAAAAGAATCTTCCTGAGCCGCTGCCTCGCCTCGGGGGAGGCCCTCGTCTGCTCTAACAGGTGCTAATGAGGCCTGCATGGCCACTCCACCCCTACCTGAGCCAAATCGCCGCTTATTTATGTGACTTCTGTGTTGTTTCTCCAAGGATAGCCAAGGGCCCAGCTGGGGTCGGGCAGCTCTAGGAGGAGGAGAGCTGTGTCCCATGATCATAGCCGGGCCGGACCTCTGGGCGCGCTGGCGTGGCCCTCCCCAGAGAGCAGAGCTGAGCAGACAGCTCCAGAAGCCCTGCCCCTGATGGCCTTCCTCGGAGAACTCGAGACGCGCAGGTCCAGGGCTGCTTTTCTCCTACAAAAATCAGTTCTCTTTCGTGTTTCCCCTGAGAAACAACCACCCCGATAACTTTATATAGACAACAAATGCTATTAAAAAATATGAAAAATGGAGATGAATTTCCTGAATCCACTCATTCTGAGACACTGATCGTCCTCCAGGTCGACCTGATAGCGACACAGATGCTGGTGAAAACACTTTAAGACCACCAAGTTCCAATCCTCTGGGATATTTTTATTCTTCCAACTGAAAATTAAAATAATGGGCTCTCCCAGTGAGGAGAGATAGAGCAGCATGTGTTCTTCAAGACTCAACAAGATAATAGCTTTTTGAAAAAAAACTGTGGCTGAGTGTGACTTACAGTTTTTAAGGGTTTTTAAAAAATGAAATCTTTGCAAACTCTAGTAAAGAAACCTAGAACCCCTGGGGTCACGCTTAGAGTCCTGTCAGGGATTTGAAATCTAATTATTAGCCTGAAAGTAAAGAGACCAAACCAACCAAGTGTCAGCCCAGAAGACAATAATAGCCATGGTATTCAGCATCCCAGTTATTAGTGCCGTAAAGGATAGGTCAGCACATTTCTTCTTGCCCTTGAAAGAAGGCAACAGATGCTTCGGTGTTTCCTGATAATCATTGCATTTTCTATGGAGAAGTACTTCCTATGTCTAGATTTCATCTTTTCCCGGCTACCACTGGGCAGCCTTGTTGCTAGCTTTAAGTACAAGCATCAGGTGTGATAAAAAAAAAAAATACAGTGTATGCTTAAAATTTTAAATTTATTATAGAAAAAGACATATGACTCTTACTCCCCTTCAGGATATACTCCCTTTTTTCGAACACTTATCGCATGCTTTTGCTGCTTTCTGAAGCAGTTCTAGAAGTTCTGCTTCAGGAATGGCTTTAGTTGCGCTCTTGTGGCTGCCTTGACATCCTGGATCGAATCAAAACCCCTTTTACCTTTCAGGCACTTTGGGAAGAGCCAGAAGTCACACAGTACCAGATTCCAGCGAGTGAGGGAGGTGAGAATACGCTGTAATGTTTTTACAAACCTGCCTTCCCCCTGGATGTCACCATACATTTTCTATCACACCTTATAAAGACATTTATAAAAGAAGAATTCCTGAACTGCTACGGAAATTGGTAAGGACAAGGGGATAAGTGCGTTCAGAGCAAGAGAGAGGGATTAATGGCATCGTGTCTGTTAATATAATCAAATGTTTAAGCATTCACCATATTCTTCAACTGACCCTTGTCAAGAGGAGGCAGGTGCAGAGAGAGTAGGCTGGACCCTTTTCTTACCAGGTGAGACTTGGCATGACACTTAACTTTTCTGTCTTTGTAAAGTAGAGATTACTTGTGAAAATAAAATGAGATAAGTAAACTACTTTAGCACCGTGCTTGTCTTTTCCTCGTCTAACTATCCTTTGGCCAAGGTAGAAAAACAGTAGCATGACGAGTCTGGAGATAAGCGTAACATGTACTGAAATCTTCCCTGTCCTGAGCTAGGTGATGGCCGAAGAAGTACACAGAACACGTAAGGACTGAGTATAGAGGAAGTGCAGCTCCACTGTAGACATGTTTGTTTCAATCCCAGTCCCTGTCAAGATACTCCTTGGTTTTCTTAGGGAGTCCAGAAGACAGGAAATGACGTCAGGTCTCACATATTCTTGAATGTAAAAAAATAAGGTGGAAGGGAAAGAGTCTGTCTGTGTAGCACATGGTGGGTCTTTGGAACTTCAGTCTTCCTGCCAATGTGACTCCGCTCATCGACCTATTCATTTATGCCAGTAACTGATTCTCAAGACTTCTGAAAATTGTGTTAAGGGCTGGCCCTCCAGTCACACCAGGCAGAATGTGAAGAAGAGCTTAGAGCTATCTTTAGGCTAATAACTGTGAGAAAGTAAACCCAAGTATATGAGAGTGCACATAGAAATTAAAAATACTGAAGCCTCATAAATACAACTTCACAAATGGGAGGATTTCAGCTGGGGGGTTTGATAAGGCTTAGGTTAAACTGAAATCAGCCTGCTACCTATTCTAAGACCGGAACTCTTACTCTTTCAATCATCTTAGGTGGCGGTAGAACATTTTTTAAAAAGGCAGCTGGTGGCAGGCTGTGAATTGGAAGTGGGTTCTGGTTACTTTTTTGCACCTATTCATGTGGCCAAGGGATGTGCCTGGCTCACACAGGAGTAAAACACCTTGAACACTGGTCCACCAGAGTGCAGAGGTTTGGTATAGAGAGAACCTGGTACAAGGCCACAAATTCATTTTAAATGTGGTTTTCTATTAAGCCTTTAAAACTATGATGTTACGTACTTTCCATAAAGAGGAAAGCCAAACTGTCAAAAGAGTCAGAGTTTTATTTCCTGTGTCCCATCTTAGCCAGAGCCATGTGCTGAATCAATGCCATGTTACATTAAAGGATGTTTTGTTGTTTAGATTTGTTTGGTGTGTAGAAGTGCAGTAACTACACTAGAGTCCTTTTTTACTCTGTTGTTTGTCTTTGAGGAAAGAAAGCAGTACCGAAGGCCAATTGCAGCAGCGCCATTATATTCAAAAAATGGGCTCTTGTGCCCTACATTAGGAGAGAATGCAGTGTATTTTTTCTGCAAATGAAGAGAGTTTATAAACATCTCCCTTATTTCTTACTCCAAACCATTCCCTTTCTTCCCTCTACACAGAAGCAAAAGTACACCGTGACTACTGGTATTATCAATGAATTTTCAGTAGGAAGGATGTTCTGAGCACTGAAACTATAAATAAATTTGTTCTACACTGGAATTAACTATGGAACCAACAAGATAAATGCAGGACAATTAATGGCATCCAAGCAGGATTAATAAGAATGTTGTCCTATGGAAAGGAAAAGTCAACAGCATTAATGAAAAGCTGTATCTCAGTGGAGATAGTAAATAAATAAATATATATCTATATGTTTAATTAAAAGCAAGACCCAATTATGTCCCACTTCTTACTGAGCTACTTAAATCAAGAAAGTCTAATGTTAAATGAGAAAAATCAACACAGGACATCTTGTCATCTGCATTTAATCAAGACTTCTGCATCTCAGAAGAGCTTTTAAAATGGGTAGTTGCCAGGCTGTTTTCAACAGTCTCATGTAAATTTTCACTGGCTTTGAATTTACAGCTCTATATGTCTCTAGTTTAGGTATAGAAGAATTGTGATCATCATGCTGCTTCCTCTGTAGCTTTCATTCTATGATTCTGGTGAAAATATGCCATACTGGACTGATATGAGTAAAGCTTTATCTATAGCAATAGCTAGAATTATTAATAGGTTGTCATTTTACTGGTTAGAACAATACATAAATGCCCAGTAAAGCATTTACTTGGGATTTTTGCTTTTCAGCTTAGTTTCTTGCAAGATTGAAGGCGTTATAGTATATATTAAAAGTCATTTGGAAAAAAGACAGCAGGTGTTGTTTCCCATCTGTGTTGTCTAAATACCTTTCTGTAGTCAATTGTGTAAGTTTTTTCTTTCTGTTTACATCTTTAACTAAAAAACCAAGGTGAAATTTGAGTTAATATCCTTGCTGAATTTAACGACTGAAATCTAGGAGAGGTGATGGAGTGGGCAGAGGGCAGAAGACTTTCACTCCAGAGCCTCCAAGAATTCAGAGTCCAGGAGGGAGCAGAGCCTGCCTTGTCAGGAATATTGCCAGGACTGGTGAAAAGACAAGCATCGAATACCACAAAATCCTTAGAAGGACGATGCTATGCTATATAAATCAGTGTCATTTCCTATTTCATTGTTGCTTATGCTGGCTTCTTTCTTTGCCTCTTCATTCCACAAGGATTCTTATATTTGTCTTTTATAAAGGTATCATTTTCTGGCTTGTTCATCTTGGAGGTAGCATTGTAAACCTATGTATTGAACCCTGGTTCTGTGCTGGACAGTACACAAGGGCCAAGAATAAGCAGGTTCAGGCAGACATGGTCCTTCCTAGACTCAGTGTGGAAATTTAGTAAGTTTGAACTTTCTATAAACTTTGATCCTCACCACCACCACTTTATTACTTAGGGAAAAGTAAAAGGTTATAATGTTTATTCCCTTTTGGGACTGTTTTGAGGACAACATAAAAGAAGGTAGTCCTAAAGCAAAATCAAAATAGAAATGGAGCCTAAAACATTCCTGAGCAAGTAAAACCAACTAGATCTTTAGAATAACCTTGTCCTTGCTTAGACTGCAAAAGTAAGCAAAATTAGGGTAATTTTTGGTAAACGATTAGAAAGGTTAGCTAGGTACAAACCTTAACCTCAACCAATCCTAAGCAGCCTGTAACATATGGTTATATGACTGGGAAATTTCCAACAAGAGAAAATGGAGAAAAGAATTTTGTACAATCAACATTTTTTTTTTTTTTTTTTTTGCTTCCACGTATTCCCCATAACTACTGCTTTTGCTCATCAGAACTCTAGGCTCATGCAGTGTGTGATATTCCTCAATTCATGAACTGCTTCTTACTCTAACACTGAAAGTTTTATTGCCCCTCAGATATTTCTTTTACAGAATATAAAAGGGCATAGTGAAATATAAGTAGGAGCTCAACAAATGTTACTGTTTTTACCCCACTGATGAGAAGGAAAAGGAAAAAAAAATACATTTTCCCATTTCTTTTTATTTATTTATTTATTTATTTATTTATTTATTTATTTTCTTAGGGATGTTATTGGGTAGAAGTTGAAGCTTCTGAATTAAAGAAATAAAAGATGAGCTATTTCAGGCTCTATAGCTCTTCATAGGTCAGAAATCACAGGACAGCGAAAAAGGAGACCTCCAGATCCTTACAAGCTCCCCTCAGAGTCCCCCTGGCCTTATAGTTTCCCTGCCTGAAGTTCAATCACAGTATGGTTCAAATCTCAGTTAAACTGCAGAGGAGAGGATACCTGCAGGGGCTGGTGTAGGGAGCTGCTGTACGGCAGACTCATCCCCTAGCTGTCGTGGATGAGCTGTGGTTCCAGAGGAGACTGTGTGGCTTTCTGCATCTTAGCCTGTGTGCACATAAAATGAGGGGCTGGCCAGGAAGTCTTGTTGCTTAACTTGTTCTGCTCCTCGGGTCATTCTCCCAGGAGGAGGGTCAGGACCCAGGATTGCATTTCTTCTCCAAATTCTAGCCAGATAAATGTCAGGTGGAGCCAGTAGGAGCCGGTACCCTACCTTCTATCTCAGGGTGATAAAAATACCTCCAGAAAGGAAATTCTGGTGAGAGGAAAAAAAAAAAAAGAGAGAGAGAGACCAACCCTCTGTACAACCTGCACCAGCCCCTGGCATGCCTGAGGACACCAGGCTCAAGTCAAGCCAGTGACATGGAGTTATAGCCACTCAGGACCCCAGAACAGGAGGAGGGTTACCCACAATGCCTTTGGAATAATCAGCAAGGACTTGTCAACAGTTACTGTACTGTGGGAGGCGAACGTGCCGCAGGCAGGTGAGTTCTATTTGGTATATATTCAAAGAAAGGAAGCAGGAAAAAAAAATACAGCAAAAACAGGAGAGTCAGCATTAAAAAAAAAAAAATCTAGGTTACTACCTTCTGTTAGTTAAATAAGCACAGTAGAAGATCTGGCTGGAGTCACACAGCACAGTCCCCTTGGATGAAGGGCAGACTCCCCAGCACCTTCCGCAGTTGTTACTTGATTGTAGTGTTTTGCTTGTGGAGGAGAATCCTGTCTCTGTGCTCCCAAATCTACAGAAAATAAGAAAACAAAACATATACCCAGAGGACTGTGTGTTTTACCAGCAAATAAAGAAAGCATCGTTTTAGAAATGGGGACTATGGCTAATGTTTACTGTAAAAGCCTTTGCACGTTGCTCTTGTTTACATTACCTACCTGGCTCTGAAGAGAATTTTTGTTGCTGTTATTGCCACTCCCTGAAAAACTTGGAGAATGGAAGTGGCAGATAGCTTGGACTCTTCATGCACTCTTCCTCCTCTGTTGATCGTGGTGGGATTACCTTGGACCCTACCTTGACAGGCCTGTGATCCTTAGCTTTGGCTTGCCTCGTTGGCTACAGCAGACTTAAGAAATCTTATCCATACCCTTCTCGCTGCAGAGGGGTATGGAAAACTAACCTGTAGATTATTGTCTTGGAATATGAGTAACATGAATTTCTATCATGGTCTTCGTCTTTCATAGAGGTGAGAAAATTCAAGTTTAGCTAAGTGAGCAACCTGCCCAAAAGGTAGATTTGGAATGTTATCTGATCTAGAAAGCATACTGGGAAGGCCTAATACATCCCGATTCCTTTCCATGGGGAGAGCAAGGTGACCTCCTTACAGCCATGTTCCCTGGTCTCCCAGCAGTATGTACAGACACACTAGCCCTGCAGCCTAAGAGCCTCTCTCAGCCTCTTCTGTGCCACTTCATCCAGCAGATGGGACCAAGCAGGGACAGAACCCAGCTGGTGCCTGCAGCTCAAAGGGATGGCCACTACCAGTGCAGACTGGTGGTAAAAACTGGGACCTGGAGCCCTCAGGAGAATACCAGCTACTTGTGGACAAGGACAGCCAGAAGATCAACCAGTTCTCTGCCTCTGCCTGGTTCCCAGGATGCAGGGCAGGGGGAGGGAGAAGATGCTCATCCTTCCTCTGACATGGTCCTGAGACTAGTTGGCCCCAGGTTAGTAACATGGTGGAAAGAGGGTATACTGTAGTCTCCTGATCTGACCCATAGTTTCATTTTCTGATGATTCATTTACCTATAGTCAACCCAAGTCTGAAAATATTAGATGGAAAATTCCACAAGTAACAAATTCATAAGCTCCAATTACACACTGTTCTGAAAAGCATGGTGATATCTTGTACGTCCAACCTGGGATGTGAATGGTCACTTGGCCCAGTGTGTGCACACTGTATACATTACCTGCTTGTTAGGTGTCTGACAGTCATCTCAGCCTTGTCACCCCACCTCATCTCATTGTGCAAGCATTGTTTCGTATCATCATAGGGAGAAAGGTGTTTCCTATGCAAATATTCTGAGAAAGATGCAGACAGGAAGAGACCACATTTCCATAGCTTTTACTGCAGCCTGTAGTTGTATGTCTATGTTATCAGTTGTTAATATTTTACCATTCCTAATACAAACTATATCATAACATAGCATATATAGAGTTTGGTGCTATTTGTGGTTTCAAGCATCACTGGGGATTTTGGAACATATTCCCTGTAGATAACGAGGAACTTCTGTATAAACAGCCTAGAAAAAAAAGAGAAATTCACAGCACTGGCATTGATGGCATGGGGTACAGCCTGGGGTGCATCCTGGGATAAGGACACTGCATGACTGCTCTTCATTCTGTTTGATGAATACCTACCATGTGCTGGCACCTAGACGATTCCTCCAGCATCTCTGCCCAAACTGCATGATCCACAGTGATGCTTGTTTCTGAATATGAGTTATCATGAAAATCTTTTTTTTAAATTATTTTATTGGTACATTAAATATACACATCATGATTGCACTCCATAATGGGGATTTGTACCAGTATAAGACACAACTTAATTCTCATTTTTTCCCATAGCCCCACCCACCCTACCACCCCCCCATATATATAAAATTTGTTTCCTTACTTTTTTGTTACAATCTCAACATTGTCCCCTTTCACCTTA